>JARYGA010058045.1:0-23890 GCA_030545235.1 Helianthus tuberosus
CATTCATCAAAGCAAATATGCTAAAGAACTTTTAACCAAATTTGATATGAATGATTGTAAACCATGCAGCACACCCATGGCAACAAATAAGCTGGTCATGTCTGATGAAAAGGATGAGCTGATTGACCAAACACTTTATAGAAGCATGATTGGGTCTTTATTGTACCTAACTGCATCTAGACCAGACATCATGTTTGCAACATGTGTCTGTGCAAGAAGTCAATTAGCTCCCAGAAAATCAAATCTCATTGCTGTAAAAAGGATCTTCAGATACATAAAAGGTGCTCCCACACTTGGTATCTGGTATCCAGCTAATGGGAACATCAAGCTTTCAGGTTTTTCAGATAGTGACTTTGCTGGATGTCACACCACTAGGAAGTCCACATCAGGAGGGTGCCAGTTTCTAGGTGATTGCTTAGTTTCATGGCAAAGCAAAAAGCAAGCAGCTGTTTCAACATCCACTGCTGAAGCTGAATACATTGCTGCTGCAAGCTGTACAGCCCAACTCCTGTGGCTTCAAAATCAGTTGCTGGATTTTGGTATCACTGCTTTAAAGACACCACTCATGTTGGACAGTCAGGCAGCAGAAAATATCATCAAAAATCCAGTTTCCCATTCAACCACCAAACACATCGACATCAGACATCACTTTGTGAGGGATTGCTATGAAAAAGGTTTGATTTCTCTGCATCATGTCCCAACTAAAGACCAGCTGGCTGATGTGCTCACAAAAGCACTTGATACAGCCACTTTTGAAAGTTTGGTCTCTAGGATTGGGATGCTGAACATGGAATAACGAGCAACATCTTGTTTTTCTATGAATAAAAGCAACAAAATGTTTTCAGAAAATCAAAACTCCATCCTTAAAAATAGCTAAAAATGAAATTTTTCATTAAAATCTTTAAAAGTCTGCCATTAACCACTGATTTTTCAAAAGTCTGCTTTACTTCAAAAGTCTGTCCACTGCTGAAAGTCAACCCCTGTTCTCTCATACCTTTGATAAACTCTGTTGTTCAAAAGCAGTGTCTTATCCACTGATATACTATCCACTGATCGTGAAAATCATCCACTGCTCTACTACCACTGCCTTCATCAGTCACCTTCACAAAAGTACTGTCCTTCACTTTCACCAGGGGGTGTCACGTGGGCAGTACATATTGGTCAGACCTTTTGTAACGGCTGCCACGTCAGCATTCACTTCCTTCCCTATAAAATCCCCCACTCACCACCAAAACAGAGTTTTACTGTCGAATTGAATTCTTAAAAATTCTCTTCTCAAGGCAGTTTTTATTCTCATCTTTCACAAATTTCTTCGATCATTCATCTTCAAAATGACAAAATCGAAGTCATCTTCAAAACCCTCATCCAAATCATCATCGAAAACAGCCTCTCAAAAGGCAATCTCCACTGAAATTCCACATAAACCATCTCACAATCTCCTGGGTCTTCTCACAAAACCAGGAACCACAAATGTTTTCGATTCCATCATTGACATCATGGCAAAATCAAAGTACAAAACTTTGTTCACTGCCGATGCACCAATCTATTTGGCGACCCAAAGAGAGTTCTGGAAGAATGCAACCCTTGAAAAACAAGGAGACACTGCAACCACCATAACCTCTTCTATAAAGGGTAAAGCTGTCCAAATCACACCACAATCCATTTCAGAGGTCTTTCAACTCGGTGATCAGGAAGGTAAAATTTCTTTCACTAAAAACGAGTTACAAGCTGACTTCATTGAGAGAGGGTATGAAGCCACATTAATGAAGAAACTTACCTTAGAAAAAGGTTATTTTCCTTCTCCAACCAGATTTTTATTTCATACCCTCCTACTATGTGTTTCAAACAAAACCACTTCTTTCAATGAAATCCCTTTAAAGATTCAAAATCTGGGATATGCAATTCTTCAAGGAGAAAATTTTAACTATTCTCGGGAAAATTTTAAAGATTTGGTTAATAATGTTGAAACAAAATCATTCTTACTGTTTCCAAGGTTTTTAAGTTACTATTTTGCAAAGAAATTCAGTAAGGATGATTTAGCTGTAATAAACCAAGGTGATTCTACTCAAATAAACAGTTTAACAACTGAAACTTTTTCAAGAATGCTAGCACCTTGCAAAACACAAGCAGAGGTGCCTGAGCAGATCTTAGCAGTTAGAACTGCTCCTCAGGTATCTGCTGCTGAGCCCACTGCTCAAGGTGATCAAAGCAGCAGCACAACTGTTTTGAAACCCACACCTACAATCACCAAAAAGCCTACAAAAAGAAAAACTCAAAAACCCCCAAAACCCATCAAAAAGGCAACTCTGGAGGATGAGATACCAGAGCTCCTACCTGTGACAACACAAGTGTCACAAGAAACCACTGCTGCTACTTCCTCACAGCAGTTGGTACAAATATCTCAACCCATAACCGAAACTCCTCCTGCTTCTTCACAAAAAGAACAGGTTGTACAAATAGGGTCTCCACATCATGATGCTCTGGAAACACTCATTTCTATCATCCACAGCTCAATACCCGGGGCAAATCCACTTTCTACACCACCCTTCACATCCACAATTCCCCCACCAACTAAACTGTTGTTGGATGCAATTGATTTGAACCAGGCATTAACCAGTACTTCTCAATCACCTATCAATGAGAATATACCTCAACAACTGACTGGGTCTGATGTATCAATCTTTGCTAACCCACCAACACAACCTGAGGAGGTTAGACCCCTTGAGTTACAAGTAACTCTTGGTGGTAGTCCAAGTGAAGCAGCCACTACAACTGTTGAACCCATTGGTTTACAGTTGGACAGTGGTTACATCAATAAGACTTCCTTGGAGGCAATTCCTTTTATAGCACCTCTGCCAACCACCAGTGGATTTATTTATCCTACTGGCAACATCAAAAGGTTGTCAAGTGTTGAAGGAAGAAGACCCCAGTACCAAGAAAAAGGGGCATCAGTGGTTAATGTTTGGAGTATACTCCCTACATCAACTACTGATAAAACCAATGTTAGTGGGAAATCAGATGATCCCATTAACTTGGGTGATGGTTTAAAGTACCAGAAATTGACAGATCGTATTGAAAAGCTTGATAACTCTGTTGCAGAACTCAAAAATATGCTACAACAGGTGTTACAAGTACAAAAGGTACAATCAACTGCTGTTCCATCTCAAGCACCTGCTCCACAAAGGGCACCTGCTACAAATGAGCTCTGGAATTTGTTTCAACCTTTTCTTCATCAACAAGCACAATTAGCAGATCAGCAACATGAAAAACATGTCCAACAGCTGAGAAATGCAATGGAGTCAAGGTTCAAGAACACTCAGGCTGATCTAAAAGTTCTCAAAACTCAGATCCTGCACACCACTGGCACTGCTCCTCCAACAGTACTTTTCATTGATCAACTCCCAGAAGATAATGCCAAAAAGGGGGAGAAAATCCAGGAGTGGAAGAAGAAAGGAATAGATGATGGTCTCTACATTGAACCTGAAAAGGATGCTATGACCAGAAAAATTCCTGTGCCAGATGGTAGTAAAAAGGTTGATGCTACTCAAGAAGCACTTGATGAAGGAGTAGCAAGTGTAAAAAGAGATAGAATGGTAAAGGATATTTCAAGGTGGAATGAGGAGAAAAGAGCTTTTATGGAGCTGTATGAGCAGGGTTGTTCTGGTTCAAAGGATACTAAAAATCCTAAGACAAAAAGGAAGCCTAAGTCCACCTCATCCAGAATTCCTAAGCATATTCCAAAACCACCATCCAAAAGTCATCAGCATCAAACCTCCATCCAAACAGCTGTTGTAACTCCTGCTGTATCAACTACTGCTGGTACCTCAGTGGTTCCAACATCTGTTCTCTCTTCAACACACACCACCTCAACACACACCACAACCACTATTTTACCACCACTGTCACCATCAAAAACAATTTCACCACCACTTTCACCTGCTGACAAAAAGCAGAAGACAACAGATGTTATAACATCTGTTGTAATGACAACAGTGGTTGAAACACCAGTTGTTTCAACAACTGTTAGTCAATCACAAACCACTGCCATACAATCTACCACCACTGATCCACCAAAAACATCATCTGCTTCTTCTAAAACAAAAAAGAGAAGGATTTATATATCAGATGATGATTCACCTTCACCACCACCAACATCTTCAAAATCCCTATCACTTGTCACTATTCCAAAACCCATACCTCTCTCTTCAGCTCAAATTTTAAAACCACTACCTCCTGCTGGTGTCTCATTCCCTCTAGAACTCATTGCAGTTAGGGAAGAAATAAAATCCTTTTATTATGAGGATGACCCAGCCAAAAGGAGTTTGCCATCAATTGCAGGATATCCCAGGCCTAACAATATTGAAGAATACTTGAAACTCAAAGCCAAACAAGCAGAGGATATTGCAATCAAAAACAGAAAAGGGAAATCTGATAGAGAATTTCAACAAAACTATCAGTTTTTACTCTCACAGGTCAATGCTATGGAGCGATTTGCTAAAAATGTATGTCAGCAAATTTCAGAAAGGGCAGATGAGTCCTTGAGAAAAGACTACATTGAGAACATCATGACCTACAAGAAATACAAGGGGGAGAAACACATGTACAAAAACTGGACCATTCCTGAGCTTGAAAAAGAAGTAGCCAGGATTCAAGGAATGATTAAAAATAAGGTCAAGCAGACTCCTCCTGAAAAGTTTAAACAATTTGAAGTAGAGAAGATGTTAGAGTTGAGGAGAATGAAAGAGGAGCTGATTGCAGCTGATTATGGGTCAAAGAATTCAGTGACAAAGTGGGGAGAAGATAGAGTCAGGGCAACCTATAAAATCTTAGAGGAACTTAGAAAGAAAGATCCAAGAGTTCCACAATAGCCTAACTACTCCAAAGCAGAGGTCTCAAAAAGACCACCAAAGCTGCAAAACAAAAGAACCACTGCTCCAGCTGGTGCTGCCATCTACAAAAGAAGGAGCAAAAACCAGTTGAGTACTGAAACAATTCAAGATCTATTAACTGGAGATGCTGTTGTAAAAGCAGGCATGAAAGTAATGATAAAAGAAGATCTTGAATTGGAACAATCTGCAAGTGCTGCTCAGCCAGTCATGAATAGGCCAGCCTCACCAAATACCTCTGCAAATAAACATCTCCCAAGAAACCCACCAGGCTCAAAAATACAAAAGTGGGAAACTGACAAACAGACCTGCGTATTGACTTTGCTCAGGTCTGGTGGAGAAGTGGAGAAAATATCAAGGGAACAAGCTCTTGGCCTGAGTCTTGAAGATTTGCAGGATCTCCTTGATCTTCCACTTAGCAGGGATGATGAAGATACAGATGCCCTAGACTTTGAATTACAATTTAAAGGTCAGATAAGGGAACTGTTGATGAGGCAATAAAGAATTCCACAATAATGAAGAGTTTTGGCATTATCTGTTCCAGGGGGAGATTGTTGGGATTGAACCCTATCAGAGGAACAGATAATTAAAGCCAAAACTGGATCAGAGCAGTGGATCCAGAATAAGCAGATGATTACATACAAATCTCTCTCCTTGAAAGTGGTTTCATATCTGCTGATCTCCTATCTGTTGATCTTACTAAGTGCTGACCTACAACTGCTGCCTTGCATCTACTGCCCAATGTCAAAGACTGATGGAAGACCAAAGCTCTGCTGATTCAATCTACTGCCTTGAGTCTAGTACTGCTGATCCGGACAAGCACTGCTGGGTTCACAGCAGTGGAAGGATGCAGCAGCTGTTTAAGTGTCTTTTATGTAATGAATTGTAATAGCAGTAGTTAGTACATCAGTGTTTGTATAGATCAGAGTGTTAGTGCACTATGTCTATTGACTTCGTCTTGTATCGAGTTTAGGATTTGAATTGTTAGATTAGATCTTGTTATACGAGAGTATAGGAGGTTTTAGAGTATGTTTAAGGTAATTTAGCTTGAAAGTGGTGATTTACCTTGAAAGTGTCACATGACAGTTTCAAGCTAAATCAACATGTTGATTTCCCTTGAAAGTGGCATGTGTCATTTCAAGCTAAATCAACATCACTATAAATAGCATTCAAGCTAAATCATTTGTAAGTTTTAGAAAGTTTAGAGCTTGGTGCTTAGAGAGAGAAAGTAGAGAGAGAAAGTGTTCTAGGTGATTCACGGTTCTTGTACGATTTCAGATTTATCAAAGAATCACGTTTATATTACGTCACATGTGTTAGGTCGCGTTCGTGTACGGTTTCCGCATGTTTCACGTTCGTTTCGCAATCGTTTCGGAGTCAAAACCGGTCCTACAAGTGGTATCAGAGCAGGAGCTCGATTGCACTGATCTATCACACGATTTCGCACAGGATTACATCGATTACAGATCTGCATATCATCGATTTCTTCATATTCTACTCATTTTTCACGTTTTCTACGGTTTTTCGACCAATTGAACGGGATTTTACGGTCTGATTCGGCTGAATTTTTAGTATAGTGTGCGAAAACAGTTGATCTACAATCCTACCAAATTTCAGATTCAAACTTCTAGTCGTTTAGGAGAAATTCGATTTTTTGTGTCCGATTTCGTTGGATCAGCAAGATTTCGCTTGAACCTGTTGAATTTCACTTGAAAAATTCAAGCGAAATCCTTATAAGTGAGATTTCGCTTGAGATATTAGTTTAGTTTCGCTTGAAAATCACTTGGAACTCAGAGATTTCGCTTGAAACTCATCATCGATTTCGCTTGAAAGATAACAGTTGTGATTTTGCTTGAATATTCTGAGGTTTTCGCTTGAATATCTGTTGGTGTCGCTTGAAAAGTATAAAACGTCTGACCGCTTGAACCAACACACCACGTGAATAATGCATTGTGTTTTGTGAAAATACATAGAATTTTGTGAAACTTTAATCGAAGTTGTCAGTACATTGGAAAATGAGATCATGTTATCAGTTTGCATGTGATATGATTGTCGGCTTAGTGGTTTTTGATTCAATTAGTCAAATTAAGAAGTAAGAGGTGGTCAAAGTTTAGTTTTTAAAGACATTTGAAAGTAAATAGATTCATCGTTTCATGCATTGTTGTCAGTCACATTTCGAGGTCCAATCAGATTAGTGGTGGTTGTGGTCGAATTGCATTTTAGATATTAAAACAATTCATGAGAATTCATATGATTTCAGTATTGTTCTAGTCGGCCACGAGGATTTAAAGTTAGCACATATGATTGGTTAATTGTGAGGTCCTATAGTTTCCAGTTAGTGTACATTGTAAGTGTCGGCCCAATCAAAGTTTGTTGCACGTGATCGTTTTATATGAAGTGATATTTGGTGGTAGTTTTAGTGGAATATTCGGTCCAATCAGCAATTGATTAAAATCGATTTTGTGAGCACGAGATATTAAATCAGTCAAAACAGGTCTCAAAGTTATCCAAGTTGCACGGGTTGTGTGTTTCGGGTCAGTTTGCACCAAATTCAAGTCACATCAATCTAATTCGCACAACGTTGTGTGGTTTAGCCAGGTAATTGAAGATGTCAAACAACGGTGAAGAGTTCTACAATACTTTCTACAACGCGTTCACTTCCGAATCATCAGATAGAAGATCTGAGATGAAAGAATATTCAAGAGAGATTTCGGAGAATTTGAAGTTTGAGAACATGTACGGAAGCCAACAGAAGCCACCAAAGCTAATGAAAGTGGAAGATTATCACTGGTGGAAAAACAGATTTGAGGGTTGGGTAAAAGCTTTCGCTACTGAAAGCTGGTTAAAACTGACAGATGGATACAATAAACCAGTAAAAGAGGGAGGAGAGTTAATAGATCCAAAAGATTTTACAGAAAAAGATATAAAAAATGTTGTGGCTGAATATAGAATGATAACATTGATCAAACAGTCAGTAAGAGAGGATATTATTTCATTGCTCAAACAAGAAAAGACTTCAAAGAGTTTGTGGGAAGCGTTAGAGAGAAAATGTGTAGGAAGTAATGAAATTGTTAAAAACAAAAAGAAATTGTTGCGTAAAGAGTTTGATTTATTCAATTGTATGAAAAATGAGTCTGTTTGTAAAATGATTGAGAGATTCGGACATCTGAAAATGGAGCTGATCAGACACAAAATCTTACCTTCTGAAGAGGAGCTGGTGGATAAATTGTTTGATTCATTGCCAAATGATCAAGAGTGGCAATACTTCGCTCTAATGTTGAAAAATACAATCAAGCCTGAAGATTTAAAAGTGGATTTGCTGATTGAAAGGCTTGAAAGTCATGAGTTGGAGATAAAGAGATCTAAAGTCAACAATCCAGCTTATCAGCAGAATGTAGAGCTTTACTACAGAGGAAATGTACCGCAGGCTGGGTCTCCAAGAACAGCATTTTCTGCAGAAAGTTCAAGTTCAGTGAACAATGAAAGTCTTCACAGTGGTTTTCACAGTGGATCTTCTTCAGCAACTTCTGATCAATCTGCTTCAAAGAATTTATTCCAGTGTAATATCGCAGTGGATCTGAAGAATGGGCAGAATTTCAGCGAAGAATCGGCAAAACAACAGATGGTTTTCTTGGCATCTGTACTTGAATCGTATGAAAGCCTCGTTGCAGGGAAGATTGGCAACACCAACTTGACGAAAGAAGATTATGATCAATTAGACCCCGAGGAGATGGAACTAATGGATATAAGATGGTGCATGGCCAGTGCGGTTCGTCGGGCACAGAGGTTCATGGAGATCACGGGGAGAAAGTCAATTGGTGGATCATCTACCAAATTGGGATTTGATAAATCAAAGGTGACATGTTTCAAATGTAAACAAAAAGGTCACTTTAAGCGCGAGTGCAGAAATGCGTATGCTGCTAATGATTCTGAAAATCCATTCAATGAAGATTACTACAGGAAGGCGATTTACCATGAGAACAAGTCTGAGCCACCAAGATTAAAGCAACCAGAAGAAAGATCAAGGGCTCTTGCAGTTATATATGATGATGAAGGTTACGATTGGAGTCAAGTTTGCCCTGAAGAAGATGCAGTTGGTTATGCATTTGTTGCAAATGATAATCATGATACTTGGTGGAGAAGAGACAGTGCGAGATGGGAGATTGGAAAATTGTATGAACCATTTAAGGAAGCACAAAGAGCCAAGAGATGGAATGAAGAACTAGAGTGTTACATGGATCCACAGGGTAATCCAGTAGTTGATCCATCAAAAGTGGATTTTGATGCTGTAACCAATGTGTTTCCAAGTGAGGGCACTTTCAACACAAGAAGGCTTTCTGATAAAAGCTATTTGCCAAATTTGATGAACAAGTTAAAAGAAGTTTTTGAAGCAAGTTTACCGAAGGTGGTAGAACTGAAGAAAAGAAAAGAAGAAGAATTGAAGAAGATGATTGAAGAAGTGAAGACTGTTGCAAAGCTTGCTGGAGAGGAACAGAGAGCTGAAGAAACGCATAAGAATGAAGAAGCTCAGAAAGAAGAAAAGGAGGAAGATCAGAAAGTTGAGACAGAAGAACCGGTGCTGAATGAGACTGAGGTTAGAAAATCTTCTGATCTATCGAATGTTGAATTGGTTGATGAAAAAGAAAACAAGTGCAGGAATTGCATAGAAATGTGCAAAGCCTGTACTGAAAAAGATGACATCATAAAACAAAAAGACAATGATATAGTTAAACTTGAAAATGTTTTCACAATAAAATGTAAAGAAATGATTGAAAAAGAAGAAATTTTGAAACTAAAAGTTGAAAAATTGACACAGAAATGTCAAGGTCTTGAAAAGGATAATGATGTTTATAGACAACTGTGTTCTACAAAATGTGTCGATTGTGTTGAAAAAGAATCTAAATTTCAAGATTTACAAAAACAGTATGATTCTTTAAAATGGTCGAGTCAGAGAGTACAAGAAGCTTATGATACTTTGAAAAGCCAAGTCAAAAGTTTTTATCAAAGATTGTCAGAAACTTTAGTCACTAAAGAAATGTATGAAAGAAAGTTTAAAGAAAAGTAAATTGAATTGAACAAATGTGTTGATGAAATTGCTAATCTTAAACAAGTCTTGGTTGAAAAAGAAAAGGTTGTAACCAAACTTCAAAGTTATCATAATTCTTCGTACATTCTCGAGCGCATTTTCAACATCACACCAGATGACAAAGATACTGAAAATTGCAAAAAGGGTATTGGTTCAGAATTTCATCAGGTACCACCACCATTGAGAAACAATTATACTTTTTATGATGAGGAAAAGGTGGCAAAGGGTTTGAACATAGCTGATCAGTTACCTGAAAGTATCGATGTGACTTACTCCAAATCTGATGATGCTAATGATTCAGAGGTGGTAAGTAAGGTTATTGAAAGTGTTTTGAAAGATGAGTCTACAAAAGGTAAGTCTGAATCACAGGATGAAGATGAAGGAAATCTTTATGATGGTTATCTGAAAAACACAAAATCCGAGAAAAATTTGAATGATGATTCAAAAGGATTGGTTTATACCATGATTGGATCGGACAAATTATTCTTAGATGTTGTATTCCCGATTCAGAATGTGATTTCAGAAAAGGTCGATAAAGTTTTCAAAATGGTTGAGATTGAGAAGTCTGAGATTCCAAAGTTTGCTGGTAAAGGTCATAAATCTTTTTATAACAAACCTGGTTTTAAGAAGAAAAACATGAAAGCTGGTTTGGGTTATAAAAAGAAACGGAATTGGAATCAAAGTAAAAAACCAAATTTGCAACAAAAGATAAATTTTGTTCAAGGGAAAAGCTTGAAAGAAGAGGAAAAACTCAAAATTGGACAACAGTCTAATGAGGAGTTTGATGCTATGAAAAAGAAACAACAACAGGCCAAGGATGTTTCAAAGAAAGTGTGTTTTAAATGTGATCAAATTGGACATGTTGCACGAAAGTGTTCAAATCCAAAGCCTGTTGATGTTGAAAAACAGAAATCTGAGGCTGTGAAACCGAGGTTAACCAGATTTGATTCGAAACAAACTTGGAGGTACAATACAAACAAGTTTGCTTCAAATCAAAATTGGAAATTAAACCCGAACAGGTTTGATTCAAGACAGACCTGGAATTCTCACACACCCAGATTGAGAACAAGACAAAGTTGGAGAACATCTGTTGATATGACAAAACCTCAAGAGTTTTGGAAACCTAAAAATGTTGTTCAAAATCAAAAGGTTCAAAAAGAGACAAATTTTTACAAAAGAGGTACTCCGGAAGGTCAAATGTGGAGTGCTAAGAAACAAGTGACGTTGGAAAAAGATGAGAAAGTTGAAGTCAAAGTTGAACAAGTTTTAAATGACAAAGAGTTTCCAAAATTGAATGAACATTATTGTGTTGAAATGCCTAAGGTCCAACAGACCTGGGCTAAATTGTTCAAATGATTGATAAAGTTTGAATGTGCAGGTGCTCAACGAAGCTGAAGATTGTGAGAATGGTAGTTGGAGCAACCTGGCACAGGAAGAGGTTGCAGGACCCTGGTTTGGTTGAATAGGGAGTTTAGTTTGAGTGATGTTTGTACATAAATAAACAATATTTTCAAAATCCTAAAAATTTAAAAAATTTAAAACCAAAAATATGTTTTTAGTTTGTTAAAATAAAAAAAAAAACCAAAAATATGTTGTTTTTAATTTTGTTTGAATGTATGTTGATTGAATACGCCGAAACCCTCACGGCTGAACAAACATGATTACTTTCATCAGATTGAAAAACGGTTTTCAAACTGTTAAGATCAATGGGTTGTAAATCATGGGGGTACGTTATATTTTCTGCAAATCAGATTACTTTTAGCAGAAAATGGATGGCGAGACAAAGCTATTAGTATTGGTTGTCAAATTTTCTTTAAATGGTTTTGCATTTTAGGGGGAGAAAAATTGTTAGAATTGTTGTTAGAAAATCCAAAAACA
This sequence comes from Helianthus tuberosus, assembly GCA_030545235.1. Lineage (NCBI taxonomy): Eukaryota > Viridiplantae > Streptophyta > Magnoliopsida > Asterales > Asteraceae > Helianthus > Helianthus tuberosus. The sequence continues at coordinate 11,851 of JARYGA010058045.1, forward strand.
TTTGAAAATTTGAAAAAGCCAAAAACATGATAAAATTCAAAAATTTGAGTTTTGCGTAAAAAGAGGAAATGATAGTACATCAGTAGACAGTTACAGTATGCTAAAGAAATGGAAAGTTTAAATGTGTTAAACGATCTCACTGTGGATGTGTCGGTAGATTTTTATACATTTAGTAAACTTTTTCGGGATATAAACCTAAATTTCACACTTGCTTATTTCGTGGGGAACACTACTTGGATATATAGGTAACCCCTGAAATCTCGTTTGAAAGGTCTCATAATCTGATATACTAGGTCTTTATACTCAATGATGTCTGGGGTATTATTCCGGGACTTCTGCTGAACGGTGGTTCTGACCTAGTCCTTGGATAATACTTTCTGCAATGCTTGAAACATAGCATAAACCCTCAGCATGCCGATGAAACAATAAAATTGATAGTCGCTGCTGTTGTAAGCAAAAAGATCCTCTAAAGGGGACATACCGTAAAGTCGAAGCTGATATCTCTCTGCGTATACGGAAGTATCGACCTGAGATCCCTCGGCCCTCGCATACCTAATATATATACAGATATCATTGTAGTATACTCACCTGTAAGACTGATTATTGGGATTCTGGATACGGGAGTATATTCAAGAGGTGGGACACATGAATGAGTTTAAGTTCTTAAAATACATAATTCGTATCCTGAATCAGTTGAAATTTGTATGAAAATTTAAGTGGACCAGTATATCGACAATCTAAGTGAATTGTTTAATTCTTAAAGTGAAATTTAAGCTCAACTGTATTTGTGACTTGTCAAAAACTGATATGATCCTCTGACGCATACTCAAACAAAAATATTGTCTGTAAATATGTTTGTACATATTTCTTTACTGCTTTACATTTCAGAAAATTCAAAAAGATTTTGATTTCTGCTTTATTTTCGACAACCGATGTCTGAGTGCTGAGTTTCAAAATCTAAGTAAGCTGATTGTGTTTCTGAAAAATAAATCAAGTTCATTAATTTGAAACTTGAAGTTTTAAAATCAAAAATCAAAAACAGTTTGTGATATCTCCAAGGTCATTAAGTTGGACTTGGTTGATTAACTGTGAGGGATTTGGATGCTTATACTGTTATAGAGCTAGTTTCTGATTCGATTCGATGAAACTGCCAAATTCATGAAAATTGTTTGTTTAGAATGTTTGAGTGAGCCAGGATACAATTCCTGGAAAGCTGAAATTTGAAATGCTGTTACTTATAAATGTTTGAGTGATTGCAGATGAGATTCCAGACTACGATCCCGGAAGCTGAGTCTAAGGGGGAGTCTGAAGACGAGCTCAAAGCAAGGGGGAGCTTGTAGATGGAAAGCTAGGTGTTGATCCCAAAGTACGGAAGCTTGATGAAAGGGGGAGCCTGAAGCTGATGGAAAGAAGATAAAGATTGAAGGATGCTTACAGTGTTACAATTCGGATAGAGTTTGAAGACTGATCAAGACTGAAGAGGTGTCATGATAAAGATTGGACACTGAAGACTTCGTCAATATCCAAGGGGGAGTCTGTTAGTGCACTATGTCTATTGACTTCGTCTTGTATCGAGTTTAGGATTTGAATTGTTAGATTAGATCTTGTTATACGAGAGTATAGGAGGTTTTAGAGTATGTTTAAGGTAATTTAGCTTGAAAGTGGTGATTTACCTTGAAAGTGTCACATGACAGTTTCAAGCTAAATCAACATGTTGATTTCCCTTGAAAGTGGCATGTGTCATTTCAAGCTAAATCAACATCACTATAAATAGCATTCAAGCTAAATCATTTGCAAGTTTTAGAAAGTTTAGAGCTTGGTGCTTAGAGAGAGAAAGTAGAGAGAGAAAGTGTTCTAGGTGATTCACGGTTCTTGTACGATTTCATATTTATCAAAGAATCACGTTTATATTACGTCACATGTGTTAGGTCGCGTTCGTGTACGGTTTCCGCACGTTTCACGTTCGTTTCGCAATCGTTTCGGAGTCAAAATCGGTCCTACACAGAGGTTAGAGTTTGTTAGGAGGTTAGATGTCACTTTCATGGTGACGTCAGTTAAGATGCTCAGTGGTTTGCTAGTGCCTATAAATAGTTCAGTACTTTGTACTGTTCTATTAGCTCTTGCAATACCGTCTTCTTTGCACGAACAAACGCTGAGCTCTGGCTGAGGGGGAGTTTGTATTCAAGCATTACTTGTAATCGTTGTTGAAAGTTAATTCAATCATTCGATTCCTTGTTGAAAATGTCTTGATCAAAGCAATACTCTCGTTTGATTGTATACAAAGTTTGTTTTCATATTAATTCCGCTGCACAACTCTTTCATTTCCATCTTAATCTCAAACGTAAAATACAATCAGAAACAAACTCAGATCCAACAATTTAAATAATAAATTTCATTCCATTTCTAAAGAGTCAATTACAAGGATTTGAAACAAATACAACAACATGAATAATGAAGTACAATACAATAAGAGTACAAAATTTAAAGTGTGTATCTAAGCATCCTACTAGATTCCATGCATCACCAACATCATCGTTAAACCTGCAACATATTTTAAAAGCGTAGTTCAATACAAAAAGTATTGGCGAGTATACAAGTTTGGTGCGTAATATTTAAGTATAACAATGATAAGGACAATCCACATGGCAAACCTAGTTATCAAGATTAACGTATTAAACTGGCATGCGATTTACAAGTCAACCCTCTGTTTACGCAAGTATGAATGAATAAACCTAACATGACCTCTCGTTCACGGGTGGTGCGTTACTCCTATAGCGCTATACATGTTAAGTGGAGGCTCGTACGAAGCTAATGACAAGTTCATCACATAAGAATCACCCAGAAAACACGAATCAAGCATAACAAATAGTAAGCATGTATTGGATTGTTTGTTTATGTATTTGCTTAAGAATATGTATACTAAGTGTGTTTTGTATATAAAACATGTTACACCCAAAAGTGTGAAAACGGTAAAATGGGTCAAGTATACTCACAAAATTGCTAAGTCTTCCGATTATCCAAGTGTTGACGAGTGTATGAGATTGGGAGGATGAATGCATAAGAGTTAAAGTTCAAGGTATGTTTAGAGTCGAGATTCGGGATTTAAAAAGGAATATGGAAAGTACATATGAGAAATTAACCATCTAATCACATAAACTCATTCTTGACACTATGAAACTCAAGTGAGTTTAAATGTTTTCATGGGTCAAAATGCCCATTAGAATCGTGATGAGTATTATGTCCTTAAGTGGTGTAACCTACTATTTTGACAAATAACCATTAGGTTATCATCAAAAGTTTGGTTATCATAAGTATTATATACATTACATAGGTTATATTATAGGTTTTAAGTACAATATTATCACAATGATATCATAGAAGTCATGTAGGAGGTAGGAAGATAAATCTTCCATTTAGGTACCTCTTGTGTTTCACCAATGCACAAGTTGTCATAGACAACAAGGATAGTCATGAATACATACAATAAGGAATGGAAATGCAAACTATCTAACTAAGAAAACATCAAGTGATGTGTGGATTGAAGGTAGGATAGCCCAAGCTATCCAAATAATCACACAACTTCAAGCTTTAAGCTAGTTCATCACTTGTGGGTAAAAACCCTAAACAAAACAGAACGTTTATGAGGTTTATACCTCTGATATTACATGTCTCAACCTTGTTTTTAAGTCCAACTAACCATTCAATTGATTATGAGCATAAGGACATAGGTTTGTGTCACACCTCGATATTTCCACATATAACCGGGGGGGCCGGTGGGGAGTATCGTGACGTAGTTGATATCGTCATAGTCAAATATGCATAGTTCATAGCACAGCGGAAGTCTTGGAGGAAAATTAATATTTCAAACCGAAAGTAAAGTGCAAGTAAAAATATAATACAGACGGTTGTGTATGGATCCACATGCGGATCTAAAACATAATGTAAAATATTGTTCGACAGACTTTAAGCATTAAGAACTTGCAAGATTCTTTAACTAATGCTCAGGAGCTTCCAACCAATTTCGCGTAGTACCTGCCACTTAGAATTTTTGAAAAATACGTTAGTTTACACTGGTAAATACAATTAACCGACTCTTTTGAAAACGTTTATGAAAATTGATTTAAATGCACAAGGCATAAATATTCTTTTATAACTTGGGATAATTATATAAAATAATCTTGTATACAGATTTACATTTTTGTCGTACGTTTAGAGCCCGGGATAGAAGCCGAGACAAGATTAATAAACACACCACTAATATAAACCCACAAGAAGTTATCCTCACGAGTGGGTATATCATTTTACATACGCAACTGTCAGGTGTATGCCTACACATTTCAAATGAATGAGCCGATGATATCCAGGACACGGTCATATTAACCCCCAAATGCTTAAGTCAAACAAAACAAATTAAAACGGGTTATATCAATGATTTAACCACTAATTGATTAAATATTCAATACCCGACCAAGCAGTAATAATTTATCGTATCCTAAGCCCGTATAAGGGAAAATAAGTTAAAAGTATTCACCTGAGCTTAAAACGTAAAATTTGTATTCTCAGCCGTATATCCTACTCAAACAAGTGTAGGTAGCTTTAACTGGGCTCCTAATCCGGAACGAAGGTTTTAATAACCTATTAGATTACTAACGGGTCTTATTTAAGTTATAAACATAGACCAGTTAGTTTAAAGAAAGGTTTACGGTACGAAACACAAGATTAAGCGGTGACCGGATTGGAATGTATGGAGACTTGTATAAAATGGGTAAACTAAATACATTCTGGATTTTTAAGTAAAAATGATAAGGTTTGACCCGTTTCGGTTAATTTATGCAAACTTGTTACATAAACTGTATCGAATGCGTATATGCATAACGGGTAACCGGATGAGTCAAGTACAAGTTCCACAAGTTATTATGCTTAAAATATGTTGTGATATCAGTAAGATATCAACAATTATACCCAAAAAGAATTTAAAACAAATTTAAGCCCCGTAAGGGTATTTTGGTCATTTTAAAGTTTATAAAAGAGATTTAATAGTAAACTAAGGTTCTGGTCTAAAACATTCAGTAAAAATATTTATTTTGTCAAGTTACATCAGTAAGATATCATACATATGTGAGGTTTACCATTTATGGCCAAACTATGCACCGTAGGGGCATTTTGGTCATTTCACATATGTTTTAAGGACAAAATTGGAAGTCTGAGTTCAAGACTTATACTTACTGTTAAAATATTAAAATTCATTTATAAAATAAGTAGGTAACAAGTCTTAGGTGTTAAATATGGTTTTAGACCATTGCGTAAAAGTCGATAATTGACGATATTTGAGATGTTTATGGAAATCTGAGATTTTGATCAGCCTTTAAGGATTTAAATATTTTATTTAGCATATAACATCAGTAGGAAAAGGTTTGGCATGTTAATCATGTGTTAATCTCATTTTATGAATGAAAAGGGTATTATCGTCATTTATCGAATTATACGAGAACTCAATGATATGGTTAGTTTATAATCTGACCAAAAATTCCAAAAATCCCTAAAAATAATATCAAAACAGTAGGTAATGGTTTTGGTGCCAAAATTTGGGTTTAAACATCATTTATGCTCAAAATGTAATTTAATTAATAAAAAGTTTCATTTTACGATATCTTGCATAACTTTAGTTTGAGACCAGAAACTGATGTCAAATTTATTTGACATACTTATATATCAGTAATAAAGCTATTTGTCCTCTCACATATCCAAAAATCTTGTTTTTATAAAATAAGGGCATAATAATCAATTTTAAGCAAATAACGGAAACATGCAAATGAACTATGATTTCTAAGGGACCATGAAGTATAACCTCAGAGGGTTATACTAACATATAACATGGTCACAAAGAAACCCTAAGGCACAAAGAAACTAAGCAAAATAGGGTCAGAACTGAAAGTCAAAGCAAAAGTCAACTTTTGCGACTTTCGGTTGCGAACCGAGCCTAAACTCAGAATTGTCGTGTTGAACATGTCTAAACATGTTCTTATAATATTTACCAAATTATTAAAGTGATAAAACTGATTTTATAGCTTCTACATTATCAGTTATGAATTTTATTTAAAAAATGACCCATTTGACTTTTATTTTAATTACTTTGACCCGACAATTAACTAAGTAAACGTGATAATTAGGAGGTTCCCTTTTGAGGGATTATCACCTACTTAATTACCAACACATAGCCACTTTCAATTCGAATCATGGCTGGACCGCTAATGATTAATCAAAAAGTCAAAGCGTAATTACGAGATCTTTGACTTTCGGTCCTTAAACTAGTAAAAACTTAACTATAGAAGCTAAGAACACTTATACAAAGGTCCTTAGCACGAAGATTAAACTTGAGAAAGCTTCCTTAATGACCAGGATGCTCCAGAGAAGAGTTGAGAGTGAAAGTTTGAAGTGTGCAAGTTCAAGTGAACAAAACAAGGCCCTTTATATAGGAATTTGAGAGTTCTAGGATCATTCCGGCTATTAATGGAGGTCACCAGATGTTCACAAGTGTCTTAGTGTCAGTAAAACCATTAACACAGTCCCTAGTATCAAAAACTTGCATGCAATGGTGGTAGACAGGTCTGTACATGCAACTGCCAGTTTTCTGGTCGCTAGCAGCTAGGTCGCGGCCCGCGAAGACTTCAGCGGGAGCTTACGCGCCCCGTGAGGGACCCCTACTCCAGTTAAAAACTTTCAGAATTTGCACTTTCAGCCCCTGGTCCTTAATAAATTGAATTATCTTTCATTTATTGCACTAATAACCCCCGTAGTTAACTTTTAAGTGTCTTGGGTCATAAAATAAACACTGTTAGGCTCCCAGTTAGTCACGAGATCACCTGAAATGTACTAATTTCTCTTGTAGACGCAATTAATCCCTATATCTTGGATTTTGCAAATTAAATCGTTTAATTGAACCGAAACTTCATGAAATCATAATTCGATATTCATGAGAGTATAATAAAATATTACAAAGCCTCGGGATTGTTAAAAGGTCACTCAGAGGTAAGAATTAACATGTTGACACGTTTAACCCCTGTGCTTTGTAAACTTTTGATTTTTAAGCACACACGGCTTCTTGCGTTCGATAATTTACTCAATAAAGAATACGAACATCTTGTGAGGTCAATCAAAGGCACAAGTTTGGCATGTTGATGCTTTTAGTCCTTCCACATACATCTTTACACTGTTTAACAACTTTAGTCCCTCAAAGTTATCATTTAACATGATCAGGGTTTATGACACGTGTCATCACTGTATTGGACATGATTTTTGCGAGGTGTTACATCCTCACCCCCTTAAAAGAAATCTCGACCTCGAGATTTACTAAAACAAATGAGGGTATTTCTGTTTCATCGTGGATTCAATCTTCCCACGTATATTCTGGGCCTCTACGGGCATCCCATTTCACCTTTACAATTGGTACATTCTTCCTTCTAAGATTTTTAACCCGTCGATCCTCGATCGACAAGGGTTTTTCAACAAACTTCAAGCGTTCGTCAATCTGCACGTCCTTATGAGACATTGCAAGCGATTCATCGGCTAGACATTTCTTTAAATTGCAGATGTGGAATACATTGTGAATTCCACTAAGCTCATCTGGTAGATTCAGTTTGTATGCTACAGTCCCGACACATTCGTTGATTTCGAATGGTCCGTTATATCTTGGGCTCAGCTTGCCCTTTTTACCAAATCGCATCACACTCTTCCAGGGTGACACCTTGAGCAATACTTTATCACCTACCTCAAATTTTAGAGGTTTGCGCCTCTTATCTGCGTAGCTCTTCTGCCTGTCCCTGGCAGCTTTCAGACGATCACGGATCTGAACAATCTTATCCGTCGTCTCCAGGACTATATCAGGTCCTGATAATTGGGTTTCTCCAACTTCCGCCCAACAAACTGGCGTTCTGCACTTCCTTCCATATAAGGCCTCGAAAGGTGCGGCTTGGATGCTCGAATGATAACTATTATTGTATGAAAATTCAATCAAAGGAAGATGGTCATCCCAACTTCCACCCAAGTCAATAACACAAGCCCTGAGCATGTCCTCAAGCGTTTGAATTGTACGCTCGCTTTGCCCATCCGTCTGAGGATAATAAGCAGTACTGAACTTTAAACGAGTGCCTAGAGATTGCTGAAAGCTTTTCCAAAAATGAGATGTGTATCTAGTATCCCTATCAGAGATAATAGATACTGGCACTCCGTGGAGAGATACTATCTCATCCACATACAACTGGGCTAGCTTATCGGAGCTGTGCGTTTCTTTAATGGGCAAGAAGTGAGCTGACTTGGTCAGCCTGTCGACTATAACCCATATCGTATCATTCCTGTGTTTCGTCCTTGGTAACTTAGTAATGAAATCCATAGTTACCATTTCCCACTTCCAAGTGGGAAGTTCAGGCTGTTGCAGTAAACCTGACGGGTTTTGATGCTCGGCTTTAACCTGTGCGCACGTCAGACATTTAGCCACATAAGCGCCTATGGATTTCTTCAAACCCATCCACCAGTAATTTGCCTTCAGATCTTGGTACATTTTATCACTGCCCAGATGTACCGAATATTTAGAATTATGGGCTTCTCGAAGAATTTCATTTCTAAGTCCTCCACGAATTGGAACCCAGATTTGGCCATTTAATCTAAGGATTCCATCGTTCCCTGTGACAACTGATTAACAGTTGCACCTAATCTTTCTGCTGGAAAGTTTTCTTCCAAGACAGCTTTTTTTCTGAGCTGCTAACAGTCTTTCATTCAAGCTGTTCTTTAGTTTAATGCTTTTAGCATCGGTCCTAATAGGTTTAACCCTTTCTTTCCTGCTTAGCGCGTCAGCAACCACATTAGCTTTGCCTGGGTGGTAACGGATTTCACAATCATAATCATTCAATGTTTCCATCCAACGACGCTGCCTCATATTGAGATATTTCTGATTAAACAAATGTTGAAGGCTCTCATGATCTGAATAGATTACACACTTGGTTCCATATAGGTAATGCCTCCAAAGCTTGAGTGCAAATACAATGGCACCCAATTCCAAATCATGGGTGGTGTAATTCTTTTCGTGCACCTTAAGTTGACGTGAAGCATAGGCAATCACCGTACCTTTCTGCGTAAGCACACAACCCATACCAGTGTGCGATGCGTCGCAATAAACAACAAACTCTTCTATTCCTTCTGGCAATGGCAACACAGAAGCATTGCTTAATTTTTGCTTAAGAATCTCGAAAGATTCTTGTTGTTTGGGACCCCAGTCAAACTTTACATTTTTGCGAGTTAACGAAGTCAAAGGTGCAGCAATTCTTGAGAAATTTTCGATAAAACGCCTGTAGTAACCTGCCAAACCTAAGAAGCTGCGAATTTCTGTGGGCGTCTTAGGTGCTTGCCAATTCATAATCGCTTCTATCTTAGCGGGATCCACCTAGATACCACGCTCACTTACCACATGTCCAAGAAATTGGACTTCTCGAAGCCAAAATTCACATTTAGAGAACTTTGCATAGAGCTTCTCTTGTTGTAGAAGTTTAAGAATGCATCGGAGGTGTTCCTCATGGTCAGCTTGGTTCTTGGAGTAAATGAGCATGTCATCAATAAAAACTATGACGAACTTGTCCAGATACGGTTTGTAGACACGATTCATGAGATCCATGAATGCTGCAGGTGCATTAGTGAGCCCAAAAGGAATCACTAGGAACTCGTAGTGGCTGTATCTTGTTCTGAAGGCGGTCTTGTGTACATCTTCGGTTCTGACCTTCAACTGATGGTATCCTGACCTCAAATCGATCTTTGAGAAGAAACTTGCCCCTTGCAGTTGATCGAACAGATCATCGATCCTGGGCAATGGATAGCGGTTCTTGATTGTAACTTTGTTCAGCTCACGATAATCAATGCATAGACGCATTGAGCCATCCTTCTTCATCACAAATAGAATTGGCGCTCCCCAAGGAGACGAGCTTGGTTGAATAAAACCTTTCTCCAATAGATCATCCGACTGCGTTCTTAATTCCTTCATTTCTGTCGGGGCCAAACGATAAGGAGCTCGTGCTACTGGTGCTTCTCCAGGTATAATATCAATTCTGAATTCCAGTTGTTTGTCAGGAGGCAAACCAGGTAACTCTTCGGGAAAAACGTCTGTGAACTCTGAAATAACAGGGATATCTTCAATCTTAGGCTTTGGCGCATCCAATGTCACCTGTGCCATGTAAGTGACACAACCATTCTTTAAACTCCTTGATGCCTTAAGCATAGATACTTGTTCAGGCAATCCATGCTGCGTATCTCCATGAATAGTAAATGACTCACCATAAGGGGTCTTGATAACAACTTGCTTCTTATCACAGGCAATTTGAGCTTGATTCAAAGATAACCAATCCATGCCTATAACTACATCGAATCCTGCTAGTTTCATCGGTAACAAGGACAATGGAAAAGAGTGATTCCTAATGGATATAAAGCATCCATCTAAAATTGTTGAGGCAGTCTCTAAGGTACCATCGGCCAATTCTACCTCATACTTTATCTCTAGAGTTTTAACAGGCAGATTTAACAGTTTACAAAATTTATTGTCTATAAAAGACTTGTCTGCACCAGAATCAAACAAAACTCTAGCATAAACATCATTTACGAGGAAAGTACCTGTTATGACATTATCGTTCTGAACTACCTCCCTTGCATTCATCTGGAAAACTCGAGCATTGGTCTTTTTGGCCTCTTCAGGCTTCTTTGGGTTTTTTGGGCAGTTGGTCCTTATGTGCCCCTTCTCATTGCAACCATAGCAGGTTGCATTTTTCATGTTCTTGCATTCCAGAGTTTTATGATCATTTGACTTGCAGATTCCACAAGATTTAGGTTACGACTGTGAGTCAAGTTTGCATTTCCCAAAGTGGTGCTTCTTGCAAGTTTTGCACTTGGGCTTCTCACCTGACTGCTGGGAGTCCTTTTTAAACCCATAATTCTTCTTATGCTCAGAATTACCTTTCCTTTTCTTGTCAGAGCGATGTGAGCTCTCATCTTCCCGCTTCCTCTTTCCCTCATCAGAAGTTTTAACAGACTTATTCCTTATTGCATCGAGTGTGAGGGATAAGGACAGATCCACCACGGACCTATAAGTGGTAGGCCTGGAATCTTTAACATTACCTTTGATTTCCGGGGCTAGGCCTCCAATGAAGCGCACTATGCGCTTAGGTTCAGGCGTAACCATATAAGGAACAAGTCGAGACATGGTGTTGAAACTCGTAACATAAGCTTGGCAATCCAAATTCTTCATGACCAGAGTCAAGAAGTCAGTTTCAATTTTCTCTACCTCATGCTGAGGACAGAAGTTTTCCTTGATTAGGGCTACAAATTGCTCCCATGACAAGTTATAGAGTGGGATCTTCCATGTGGCTTGGATTAACAACCTCCACCAAGCCAATGCCTCCCCTTTAAACGATTGTGAAACAAACTTCACAACATCCTGTTCCGCGCATGTCACACCCCCAAAATCCACCATGCGGAGTATCACCGCTTGGAGGCGTGACATGACCAGGATCGAGCCACCAATCATATTGAACAACGTAATTAAGTAAATAAAACCATCCACAATAGAATTGGTGATCAAAAGCTAGTTAATCAAGTTCAAATTAAACAGCGGAAGCATTAAAGGCAAAACCCAAAACATAAGTAATAAATTCTTAAGTTTAATGTTTAACATGGGACTCGACCATCCATGTCCCACAACGACCACGCCTCCCTGTGCAAGCTCCATAGATACCTAACGACTTGCAAGGCATGTAACAAGGAGTCAACAACAAAGTTGAGTGAGTTCACCGTTGGGTGTTCGTTTTAGGTTGTTTAAAAAACATGGTTTTCGTTTAGTTGGCTTACTTGCCGTGGGGGTTACCCCATAGTTGAAAATATGATTAACCAATTCCTTCTTTCCCAAACCATGACCCGTGGGGGTTTCCCCATGTGACCCACTAGACCATTACCATATCGACAACTGACGAACAATAGTTGTGCCCTACGTCAATGTTCTATCATCATT
>JARYGA010058046.1:0-49970 GCA_030545235.1 Helianthus tuberosus
ACAACAGTTCTTACACTGTCAAATGTGAAAAGCTAATCAAGTACTTAGAAATAGTCAGGAAACTGGCAGATTCTTTTGCTTTTTTCAGTCTACCACAGGTACCCAGGGAAGAAAATGCAGAAGCTGACGCTTTAACTAACCTTGGATCATTCCTAAAGATGCAAGAAGATGTGAAAAATACCCATCACCCATGTTTTAACTCCTGCAATTGAGGATCACGTAGCCATGGAGATAGTGGAGGATTCTGCAATCATACCTGGTGATCCTGCACAGTCAAATTCAGGATCCTGGATCCTTCCAATCCTAAGATATATACAACATGGAGAGATCCCCACAGGACAAAATCCTAAAGCTTTCAAAGTCAAGGAGACTGTGGAAACTACACTGGGGGCAGAGCACTATTCTCAAGGATCCTTAGAACAACATACTATAGGCCTACCACGAAGAAGGATGTTGTGGATTATGCAAAGAAGTGTGATGCTTGTCAAAGACACAGTAATATTCTACACCAACCAACATAACATCTGCATCCTAAGAAGAAGCTTTTGCTCAAAGTCAGAAAAAAGGAAATGGCCAGTTATCAACAAAGAATGGCTGGAGCATACAACAAGAATGTCAGGATTAGAAGATTTCAAGTTGGTGATTTTGTGCTAAGAAAAGCATTCCAGAACACTACAAATCCTTCTGATGGCAAGCTAGCACCAAAGTGGGAAGACCCCTATCTAATTGAAGCTGGATCAGGAAAGGGGGCATATCATTTGTTAACAATGGATGGTGATCTCCTACCAAGAGCTTGGAATGCTGTTCATCTCAAAAAATACTAAGTAAGAAGGATCAGGGATCCTCAGCGATGCCGGTATTCTGATTAAGGATCCAGGATCCTCAAAGGATATATGATTCTACATTTGGTAACACATTACTTTCATTTTCATTTTCATTCATTTTATACTTATTACTTATCATAAGTTAAAGATGTTAATCAGTTAACATCTATTTTCACAAAGTTTAAGCTTTTGCAGAGTTGTTATCATTTTACAGAAGATCAAAGTGGTTGGCCAACTCTCCAAAGTTTTGGGCTTGTCCCCAGTTTGGGCTTGTCCCCAGTTTCGCCAGTAGCGCACGATGATCCTGGTGCAGTTCAAGGCAGTGCGACCAGTACTCGTTTTAGGGGCTGACAATTTCATTGTACTGGCTGTACCCAGGATCCTACGTATAATGGTAGACGTACCATACATCCGTTCCTAAGGTTTCTAACGTTTTCACGTTAGCTAAGGTTTCGGCATTTTCATGTCGCTCAAGTTTGGATAGTCGCCAGTGAGGGCCATACTCCAGTTTACATCCGTTTATATGGGCTTGACCCCAGTTTACATCCGTTTATATGGGTTTGACCCCAGTTTACATCCGTTTATATGGGCTTGACCCCAGTTTACATCCGTTTATTTGGGCTTGTCCCCAGTTTATTTGGGCTTGTCCCCAGTTTGTTGGCCTTGTCCCCAGTTACTAACTCTTATCTTATATTGGCTTAGTCCCAAGTTGTATCCTATTTCAGGTTTTTGGAGACAAACGACCAAGGATCCTTGATCCTTACCTTCCATTAAGGTTTGTCTTATGGTTATCCTGTTTATAATGATAAAGGTTAGGATCCTAACTTGGATTTTCAGGTATGATCCTTAACTATTTTGATTTTATTCATTATTCATTTGAATAACCCTTATACTTTGACAACTGAACTTATGATCCTTAAAATATACTACTTTTCGGAACTTTTCAACTATAGGATATTTGATCCTGGATCATATCCTAAAATTCTTAAACTTAATTTGTCTAACTTTTCTTTTTCAAACAAATGTATATCACAACAATTGAAAACTAAAGGATACATAAGGATAGCAACACGGGAGATAGCCAAAAAGTTAAAGTTATTTTATTCATAAAACATTAAACCTTTTAAGGTTGTCAAAATTGCCAACCCACGTTTCTACCAGCAAAACGTGGCCCGTCCACATGGGTTGGCAAAGGGTGTCCATTGTTTACGGGTCTTTGTAGTGCAGAAAATAAAAGACGGAAGGATAACGAGTGGCTTCATTCCCCAAACAGAGGATCCATCCACCACCCATTATCCTGCCTATTGTTCAAGGATCCATGATTCTTCACCCTAGAAACTACTGTCTAAAGGTATACAAGTTCTGACGATAAGGATCCTTGATCCTAGAAGCTTTACTTTTCATAGTTTGCTTATTCAGCAATAATTTACAAGGATATAGAATCCTAACTTGGATTCTCTGGTATGTTATATTCTAACTTTTTCGAAGCTGTAAGTTGTCTCTTATCCTTTTTGGTTAAGGATCATTGATCCACATTTATATGAACACTTCAAGTTTTCTGTTAAAAGTGTAACATTATCATCAGATTTTCAATAACTTTCCAGTTGTTTGGTGATGATTTTTTTGAAAATAGAAAGCATACATGAAAAATAAAAAGGGAAGAAACAACAATGGATGTAGCTAAAAAACTTTAATGTTATTACCCATTCATTATGTATCAAATCATCTGGCCTTGATTTCACCAGCAAAACCGTGGACTATCCACCCAGGCCGGATAAGGCTATCTAACAGTTAAAGTGTCTATGCAGAAATTAAAGTGCAGGAAGATTAATAGCAAACTGTGTAGAAGGATTCATTCTCCACGAATGGAAGGATTTTCTGATCTGTAAAGGCACTTGAGGAGTTATCTCTAACTCTATATTTTGCAATGATCATTATAGCAGGTCTTATCAGTGACGACAGGCAGTGTAACAACTAGTTACCAGCAGCAACGGCTAGTCCGCTTCTGACGGAAATATGACAGCTGTGAATCCTTATCACAACTGCCATATTGGGGGCAATTGTTAGGGCATGAATTTTATGCTAAGGATCATCTATCCTGAGTCTGGGCATGGATCACGGATCCTTAATGGATGATGCAGACAGTCAGAGGATCCAGAGTCTGAGGATCACGAGTCTGAGGATCACGCGTCTGAGGATCACGAGTCTGAGGATCAGGATCCTTAACAGAACTTATGTTTTGCACGTTTTTAATGTGTAAATGCAGGTAATGGACGTAGTGGACCACTTCTCTGCTAGAATCTCGTGGAATATGCTTTTAGGCACGTGCATATTGAGGAGATAACCGTTAGTGGTGGTCATGGGTGACTTTCACCTTTTTCGGGAAGTTAGTTAGTTGTTTTTTTTTTTTTTATCTTTTTAAGGGGAAACAAGCTCATTAGAGATATAAGTCGTGCACACCACAGAAAATACACACAATACACGAATTCTCTGCAAACACTTAGCAAAAAACACACACTTTCACTAGAAATTCATTGTATCGAGCTTGTTTTCTTCCGAAGTTGTACAAGGATCACTATTGTTTCAGCAATATATTTGGTGATCGGTAGTTTCCATCACCCGAGGTTTTTTATGCCGGAGATCTTCTAAAGATCAAGGGCTTTTTCCTCGTATAAATCTCAGTGTTCATCGTTGATTTCATACACTTGTCGTTCATTCAATTAACCAAGCATCATTCCTCACAAAATCAGATTTGGTTGCATTATCCTTGTGTGATTTTTGACCAAAACACTTAGGATTGGAAAATCCTCCCCTAACAATTGCCCCCAAAATATAAGGAGTAAAATGTAAATTAACGAGTTATATTTTCGATCTTATCTGCAACTAACTAACGGATATATAGACGTTAGGATCGAACTAGCCATTGCTGATCTTACGTCATTGAAGTGACAATCCTGCAAAATCATCATTATAAATTCAAGTTAGAGATAAGGGTCAGGAAGCATTTAAATTCGTGTGTTACACCCTTTAAATCCCCATTCGAAGATTGATCAGGTACTTCTCTCTCCCTTCTCTATTCATCCTCTTCCGTTGTTCCTACTTTCTTTAACATCACCCATGGCCAAGATGGTTTTAAGATCCTCACCGGCTAAGGATCACCAAAAAGATAGTCCCCTAAAGAGCCAAGGAATCATCAAAGATTCCCCGAAGGAACGTTGCTGCTTTACTGATCCGGAGATAGACCGGATTCGTCATTTCTTTCCGGCAGACTCTGTCTTTAAACCTTTTGACCCTACCGCCTTGAGTGACTTCGTTTCTGTAACTTGGGTTGCTTTTCCGGCCACCCCATTTCTGATAGGATACTCCTATCCTTTCCCTGCTTTTACCCAGTCTTTCTTCTCCCTTACCAGCATATCTTATGTCCAGGCCATGCCAATGATGTGGAGGGTTTTATATACCCTTGAGAGAATCATTGAGCAGGAAGATATAGAGTTGGGAATGTCGGAATTGGCTTAACTATATAACCTTGTGAGCCATGGTTCACATCGCTTCTTATTCAAACATAAACCCGGTGAGGCACACCCAATCCTTAAGACCACCAAGAATGACACCAACTGGAAGAAGCGTTTCTTCTTCGTTAGGAGGGATTCTATCCCGGATGGGAAGGATCTCCCAAGAGAGTGGGCCACCCATGGTAGGATAGAGGATCCTTTTAGAAGGATCATAGAATAACCCTGTTTCTGTTGAGGATCACTAACTTCTTTTTGTTTCTTTTGTGCAGCAATCTTTGTTTCTCATATTATTCCATCACCTGCAACAAAAGAGAGGATCGCTGCTTTCTGGAATCTTGATCCTATAATAAGATCATTTCAAGCAAACACCAAGGATTCTCAAGAAGTATCCTCCGGCTCAGTCACAATGTCAAGTAAGTATCCAAGTCGATATATGATTAAATGTTTAAATGTAAATAAAACAAGAATACTTATCTGTTGTTTTGTATTGATAGGCGCTGGAAAATCCTCAAAGTCAGCCACCCGCTTCAGTGTTACCGATCTTAGTGCTGTTGCTCCCAGGTCTGGGAAGAAGAAGTCTGCTGCTAGCCCTAGCGTTCCAGTTCCAAAGCCTACCACCTCCAAGGGCAAAGGAGGAAAGAAGAGGAAATCCTCTGAAGCTGATAACCTTGAAGGCCTGCCCCTCATCCGTCACCAGTTCGAGGAATACTTTGCTGATGTAAGGATCCTTGATCCTTAATTCCATCCTGCACATTTTAAGGATAATGGATCCTGAACTGACCCTCTTTTTCTTTGCAGAAATTTGCCGAGATCCAGATGCTATTTGATGCTTATGTTGAAGAGGCTGAGGCGAAAGAGTTGGACTTCCAGAAAATCTTCTTGGCTAAGGATGAGACTATCTCTCGCCTTGAGAAGGACCTGAACTTGGCAAAGAAGCAGCTGGTAATGGCCCAGATCAATGCTGACCATGAGAAGAATGAGGTGATGGAGGATGCCAAACTCTCTGCTGCCATTGCTATGTACAAGACCAAGCTGCAGATGGCTCAAGAGGCTGAGGATCCTGACTTTAACAAGCCCAACTGGGACCAGGAGGGCTGGAAGGCTAGGCTGGCTGAGCTTGATGAGGAGGAGGCTACAGAGGTCTTAATGCTGGAGGCAAGCGGCAGTGGAGCTAAGGATCAGGCTGGTGATGCTGGGGCAGGAGATGGTGGTGATGCAGCGAAGGTGTGAGCTGCTGAAATGGGCGATGATGGATTTATCTAGACGCGACCGGAGCCCATTTTTATGATTTGGTAATGGTTTTTGTTTGATGGTGTTTTTCATGAACAATTGTTGGTCTGTAATAACTTAGACAATTGTTTTTAGGGTTGAGGATCATGGATCCTTTGGACAATAGGTAGGATAATAGGTGGTGGATGGATCCTCGGTTTGGGGGATGAAGCCACTTGTTATACTCCCGCTTTTATTTCCTGCACTTAGACCTTATTAAATATGGACACCCTTTACCAACCCAAGTGGACGGGCCACGTTTTGCTGGTAGAAGCTTGGGTTGGCAATTTTGACAACCTTTGAAAGGGTTTAACTTTTGGTAAATAAAATCTTTATCTTTTGACTATCTCTTGTGTTGTTATTCTGCATATATTTTATCCTTCAATAGTTGTGATATACTTTGTTTGAATTCATAAGTAAAGAATAAAGGTTTAATAAATCTTGTCAAAAAGTTTTAGGATATGATCAAGGATCAAATATCCTATAATTGATCAATTCAAAAAAGCAGTATAGTTCAAGGATCATGTGTCCTGTTGTCAAAGGATAAGGGTCACTTATATAAATAATGAATAAAATTAAAATGATCAAGGATCATACCTGAGAATCCAAGTTAGGATCCTAAATATTTAACATTTACAATCAGGATAACCAAAAGACAAACCTTAGTAAAAGGTAAGGATCAAGGATCCTTGGCTATTTGACTTCAAAAACCTGAAATGGAACATAACTTGGGACTAAGCCAATATAAGAGAAGAGTTAGTAACTGGGGACAAGCCCAACAATTCTGGGGACAAGCCCAAAAAACTGGGGACAAGCCCAAAGGATCTTGTGTAAACTGGAGTATGGCCCTTACTGGCGACTATCCAAACTTAGTTGCATGAAAATGCCAAAACCTTAGCTAACGTGAAAACGTTAGAAACCTTAGGAACGGATGTATGGTACGTCTACCATTATACGTAGGATCCCGGATACAGCCAGTACAATGAAATTGTCAGCCCCTAAAGCGAGTACTGGTCCCATTGCCATGAACTGTACCAGGATCATCGTGCGCTGCTGGCGATACTAGGGACAGGCCCAAATAACTGGGGTCAAGCCCAAAAAAACTGGGGACAAGCCCAAATAACTGGGGTCAAGCCAAAATAATTAGAGACTTTTGTGGATACTAAATCCTTCGTTAAGGATACATGAATCTTCTGCAAAACTCAAAATCAAGTGAAAGGAGGATAAAGGATCAAGGATCCTTTTCCTTGTATGTAGGATAATTAAAGAATGAAATAGTCTGAGATTAGATCATTACCAAAATGAGGATCTTCCATCCTCTAAGGATCCTTCAAGGATGTGGATCATGAATATTGCTAAGGATCATGAATCCTTATCACATGAAGTATTTCTTCAGGTGGACAGCATTCCAAGCTCTTGGTAGCAAATCACCTTTCATTGTTAGCAATCGATATGCCCCATTTCCAGCCTCAGCTTCAATCAGATAGGGGCCTTCCCACTTTGGTGCCAATTTTCCATCAGCAGGATTTGTGGTATTCTGAAATGCTTTCCTTAATACCATATCACCAACTTGGAACTTCCTGATCCTGACATTCTTATTGTAGGCTCCAGCCATCCTTTGTTGATAACTAGCCATCCTTATCCTTGCCAAATCCCTGAGTTCTTCTATAGTATCCAAGTCTTGAACCAAGTTTTCAGCACTTCCTTCAGGATCACGGATGCTTGTTCTTGCAGTAGGAACCACCATCTCTGTAGGGATCACTGATTCTGCTCCAAATACCAAAGAAAATGGAGTTTGGCCATTAGCATTCTTGGGAGTTGTCCTATCAGCCCATAGTAAATAAGGTAGTTCTTCTACCCACTTTCCTTTCTTGGATCCAAGCCTCTTCTTCAAGTTGTTGATGATGATCTTGTTGGATGATTCTGCTTGACCATTAGCTTGTGGGTGGACTGGTGTTGATGTTATCATCTTAATCCCCCAGCTGTCACAAAAGTTAGTAGTTCTAATCCCAATAAATTGGGATCCATTATCACAAACAGTTTAAGAAGGGATACCAAATCTAGTAATAATATTTCTTTTGATAAAGGACATCACTTCTTTTTCTCTGACTTGAGCAAAGGCTTCAGCTTCTATCCACTTGGAGAAGTAATCAGTCATGGCAAGCATGAACACCTTTCCTCCTGGTGCTTTGGGAAGTTTACCAACTATATCCATTCCCCATCTCATGAATGGCCAAGAAGAGGATATAGGATGCAAGAGCTCTGCTGGTTGATGAAGGATATTACTATGTCTCTGACAAGGATCACACTTCTTGGCATAATCCACAGCATCCTTCTTCGTTGTAGGCCAATAGTATCCTGATCTAAGGATCCTTGAGAATAATGCCCTGCCCCCGGTGTGGTTTCCACAATCTCCTTCATGAAAATCCTTTAGGACTTCTTGAATTTCAGGATCCTCTATGCACCTTAGATATGGACCTGCAAGAGATCGTTTATATAACATGTTATTCAATATTGTGAATTGAGATACCTTGATTTTGAAAGCCCTGGGGTTTTCTCCTGTAGGAATCTCTCCATGTTGTATGTATCTGATGATTGGAAGGATCCATGATCCTGAACGAGACTGTGCACCATCACTAGGAACCACTGCAGAATCCTCTTCTATCTCCATAGTTATGTGATCCTCAATAGCAGGAGCCAAAACATGGATGCTAGGGATCTTGATATCCTCTGGGATTTTCAAGGATGATCCTAGGTTGGCCAATGCATCAGCTTCTGCATTTTCTTCCCTGGGTACCTGTGTCAAACTAAAAGAAACAAAAGAGAGTGCCAATTCCTTGACTATCTCTAGGTATTTGATTATCTTTTCACCTTTAGCAGCATAG
The DNA here is from genome assembly GCA_030545235.1 of Helianthus tuberosus. Taxonomy (NCBI): domain Eukaryota; kingdom Viridiplantae; phylum Streptophyta; class Magnoliopsida; order Asterales; family Asteraceae; genus Helianthus; species Helianthus tuberosus. Next base: position 8,491 of record JARYGA010058046.1, read on the forward strand.
GATCCATTAAAGTGATTAGTGATTAACAATGAATCTACATGTACCTCAAGATACCTGATCCTCATATGCTTGGCAATTTGCAAACCAGCTATCAAGGCTTCATATTCAGCCTCATTATTAGCAGTTTGAAACTCACAAGCTATGGAATGGGGTATTATGTCCCCCTGTGGTGATTTTAGTAGTATTCCAAGTCCTGTTCCTTTGACATTAGAGGCTCCATCAGTGAAGAGTATCCAAGGATCCTTCATTTCTTCAAGCTGCTAAACTTCTAATTCGGCTTCTTTTTGTAAATCACTACTAAAATCTGCCACAAAGTCAGCTAAGGCTTGGGATTTGATGGCAGTCCTTAATTCATATCTTATATCATAAGCAGTAAGCTTAACTGCCCATTTAGCCATCCTTCCTGACATTTCAGGTTTCCTGAGAACATTCTTAATTGGAAAATTAGTCTTCACAATAATGGCATGAGTTTTAAAATAATGTCTTAGGTGCTGTTTGTTTTTGCAGACATAAATTGTCTGCAAGCTGATTTCATCTGTTTTTATATCTGCAACTGAAGATGTGGTTTGAAGATCTGCAAGCTGAAAATATAAGACTGTTTGTTTTATAACCTGATAATGTCTACACATTCAACATCCAACACATCCCTACTCTAATATATTTTTTGATTTCGGATATCATATTTTTAGTATGGTGAGTTTACATTTTGGTAAAAGGCTATCTAATATATTGGGTTAGGCATATATCTTGGAAGTAAATCACAGATATATATGAGTATTTGGTAACATACTTTTTACAATATAAATCCAAAACAAAAAGAATGCTTCTTCCTCTCGATGACCGATCGGAGCCCTGACAACTCTCCTTCTCACGAACACCCTCCCACACTCCGACACCCTGAAGAACAAGGAGAGAGAGAGAGATACTGATGAGAGAGAAATCGGCAGAGCCGGAGCCGTCTCCGACGGCGGCGTAAGGACCAGAGAGAGAGAGAGAACCGGCAGAGCCGGAGCCGTCGAGAGAACCGGCAGAGCCGGAGCCGTCTCCGACGGCGGCGTAAGGACCAGAGAAAGAGAGAGAGAACCGGCAGAGCCGGAGCCGTCTCCGACGGCGGCGGTCTGTATTTCTTCCGACAAGGTTTCCGGTAAAACCCCCTCTCTTTTCTTTTATTTACTAAAGACTGATGATGGTGATGATTTTCTGTGGGGATGATGAGGACATTGGAGGTGGTCCGATGGCCGGAGCTACGCCGGCAGCAGGGGCGGAGATTTTGGTGGAGAATTTGAGGGGGGTGGAAGGAGAGGGAGCGGTGGTGGGTGAAGGGGAAACGAGAATTGAGAAGAAGAAGATGATGCTGGAGATGTGTTGAAGGAGTTGTGTGAAGAAGATTGAAGCAATGGTTCATAGCTTTTCTTTTAAGATGAAATAAGCCATTTTCAGATCTTCTTTTAAAACAAAAACAAACAGTCTTAAAGCCCTTATGTCTGCCCGCCTGCAGACATAGGCTTCTTGCAGATGTTTTAAGCAAAAACAAACACCACCTTAGTTTAGTAGATGCCATAATCAAAGCAAGAATAAGTTTTTCTAAATGTAAATACCTGGATTCAGCATCAAGCAAACTCTTACTTACATAATAGATAGGATGTTGTGTACCTTCATGATCCTTAACAAGGACCGCACTTACTGCTTTAGAGGATTCCGCTAGATATAAGGATAATATATCCCATTTTTCTGGTTTCATCAAGGCAGGAGCTGAGGATAGGTAATCCTTAAGGGCTTTGAGAGAATTTTCATGCTTTTCAGTCCACTCAAATTTCTTGTTCTTTCTCAAAATGTCATAGAACTCCTTGCACTTTTTTGATGATTTTGATATGAACCTATTCAAGGCTGCGATCATCCCTGTCAACCTTTGCACATCCTTGGCATTGGCTGGAGATTTGATATTCACAATAGCCTTAATTTTCTCTGGACTTGCTTCAATGCCTCTTTTCGTTACCATATAACCTAGGAACTTGCCTGCTTTAACACCAAAGTGACACTTTGAAGGATTCAATTTCATATTGAATTTGTCAAGGATATTGAATGCTTCTTCTAGGTCTCTAAGGTGATCCTCAGCTCTCTTGGACTTAACCACCATATCGTCTATGTAGACTTCCATAGTGTGTCCTATTTGTTCCTTAAACATCATATTGACTAGCCTTTGATAAGTAGCACCTGCATTCCTTAGTCCAAATGGCATAGCAATATAACAATAGATACCAGTTGGGGTCATAAAGGCTGTATCCTCTTGATCAGATGGTTCCATCTGAATTTGTTGAAATCCAGATGAAGCATCCATAAAAGTCAACATCTCATGACCCGGGGTAGCATCCACCATGGAGTCAATATGGGGTAATGGGAAAGGATCATTGGGACATGCCTTGTTTAAATCAGTAAAATCGACATATACCCTCCACTTTCCATTTTTCTTTTGAACAACAACCACATTGGCTAACCATCTTGGATACTTAACCTCTCTAATCATACCTGCTCGAAGTAACTTGTCTACCTCCTCCTGGATAATGGCATTCCTTTCAGGTGTAAATTTCCTTCTTTTTTAATGTATGGGCTTGAAAGACCTGTCAATACCAAGCTTATGAGTAATTATATATTTAGAGATACCTGTCATATCTTCATGTTTCCAGGCAAAGGTAGTTTTTCTCTTCTTGAGGAAGGATACTAGATCCTGTTCAATGTTACTGAGGATTCCTGATCCTATGAAAACTTTGGATTCAGGATCATGAGGATCCATAAGGATTTCTTTCACATCCTGTTCTCTTGCCTCCAAGACATCTCTTGGAGGATACTTTAGTTGCTATTGCTCCCTTGGTCTTGAGGTTGGCTTCATTGATGAGGTATAACAATTCTTTGCTTCTTGTTGGTCACTCTCAATCTTTATCACCCCCCCCCCCCCATGGACTAGGAAGCTTCACACACTGATGATATGTAGATGCAACTGCCTTCATGTTATGTATCCATGGCCAGCCAAGGATAACATTGCAACAGGATAAGCAATCTATAACACAAAATTTTTTATAAGAATGAAGTCCTTCAATGTAAATGGGAAGTTTAATGTCCCCCAATGTATTCTTGGTTTCTCCGCTGAATCCCACAAGAACTGAGGATCTTGGGATAATATCTGATTCAGGGATATTCATCTTTTTGAGGACATCAAGCTGAATGGTTAGAAATGAACAAAGTAATAACCAGACCATCATGATGAGGATCTTGAACATCAACACGATCATCCTCATCAAAAGTTATAACTTTCTCCTGTGTAACAGTAGAGGTCCGGATGGGTCTATCTCCATTATCCATCTTGGTCTCCTTGGCATGTCTTTTGGCTGCTGAAAAGGAAGTACCACAAATGTCTGATCCACCGGATATGAAGTTTATGACTTGTGCATCTGCTGGAGGAGCAGGAGCTCTTTCTGGGATCTTCTCAGGATCCTGGATCCTTGACTTCTTTCTTCCCAAAATTTCCTTTAAATGCCCCTTGCTTAACAAGTAACCAATTTCTTTTCTAAGTGCAATAAACTCTTCAGTGAGATGTCCGAATCCTCATGATATGCACACCATTTGGATTTGTCTTTTGTTGCGGCTAGTTTATCACTTTTCCTTGACCACCTAGCTTTCTCACCTAAATTCTGCATTGCAAGAATTAGTTCATTGTTATCAACAGAAAAACAGTATTCATAAATGGGAGGATAATCCTCATCATCCTCTTCCTGTTCTACTGCATGCACGTTCTGGTTGTCAGACTTGTTGTAGGACTTGAACTTGTTGTTCTTGAAGTAGGATCCTTGTTTTTCTTGCTTCGAGGATCCTGCTATTCTTTCCTGGATCCTTTTATCATCCTCTAATCGGATGAATCTAATGGCCCTGGTTCTCACTTCATCAAGATTCCTGCATGGGGTCATAACCAGATTGTCATAGAATAATGAATCCCTAAGCAATCCCATTTTAAAGGCTTCCACAGCCGTAGCTATATCTAGATTAGGGATATCTAAGGATTCTTTACTAAACTTAGTGATGTAATCTCTAAGTGATTCATTTTGACCTTGTGTTACCCTATATAGATCATTAGTTAAACGTTCAAATTTTCTACTACATAAGAATTGACTATTAAACAGATTAACTAGATTAGGAAATAAAGTAATAGAGTAAGGGGGAAGACTTAGCAGCCATTTAAGAGCTGATCCTGTGAGTGTGGATCCAAAACCCTTGCATAGACATGCTTCCTTTAACCTCTCCGGAATTGGATTGATCTCCATCCTTTCTCTGTATTGAGCTACATGTTCCTCCGGATCCGTCGAACCATCATACAGCTTCATAGTTGGTATTTGGAACCTTTTGGGTATCTCAGCATCACAAATAGGTGGTGCAAAACGAGATATCCTATGGCTACCGTTAGGGGTGGATTTGTAAATGATCAGTGATCCTCATTTTCTGTTGGGTTTAGTGATCCTCAATTCTGTCTGAAGTAGTGATCCTCAGAAGTGTTGCAGGATCAGGATCATGGATCATTATAAGGATCCTTGTACTAACGATTGTCTATCTTGAATTCGAAATTGTTTTGCAGGAGTATCAACTTGGACTTGGACTTGGTCTTGGCGATATTCCTGGAGCATATTCTATGTTTATTTCCGCACGTGCTTGGCCAAAAGTGGACGTTATGGAGTCGTGGAGGACTTGCACCATTTGTGGAATGTTAGTTAGAGTAGATATTTTCCATTTTTAAAGGGGTAGCGAGCTAATTAGAAAACACTTGGCTATTTTTGGCTACACACACACACTCGTACAACTGCTCTCACCAGCTCTCGTTAACTCACTTGGCAATTACACACTTTTGTACACAATACACTATAGTAATTCTTGTACTTAGCTCGCTATCATCCGAAGTTGTATTACATTTCTTGTTTAATTTGAATTGGTGATCGGTAGTTTCCATCACCCGAGGTTTTTTATGCCGGAGATCATTCATTGATCAAGGGCTTTTTCCTCGTATAAATCTTCGTGTCATTTGTTCATTACATTTCATAGTGATCCTTATTGTTGTTCATCAATTCAAGCATCATACCTCACAACAGAAAGTTTGGTTGCATTATCATTGCTTGATTTTTGACCAAAACAGTTTGGCGCCCACCGTGGGGCAATTGGTGCTTCATTCCTAAGAAGATTTGTATTTTCGTGTTCATTTCGGTTCATAACAACCAGGCAGATAGCTTCTTCAGCAAAGAACACTTCAAACTTTATGCCGTCATTTTGTTCTTCACAAGGCGTTCCTCCTTTGCCTCCACCACCTTCTGGATCCCAGAAGAATGCTGAGAATGTTGCGAAGAAACCAACCCCCATTTTCCAAAAACCACCAACTTCTTCTGTTTCAACTAATCCTACTACTAATGATCTTTACACTCTGATTTTGCAGATGAGGAACCATGCACAAGAGTGTTAGGGGAGGATTTTCTAACAATTAGTGATCCTTACACATTATCCTAATTAGTGATCCTTACTTCTGTGACAGGTGGTGATCCTCAGAAGAGCTTCAGGATCATGGATCACTTTAAGGATCCTCGTACTGACGATTGTTTACTTATGTTTTGTACTATCTCGCAGGTATAACAAGCTTGACCAAGTCTTGGCGACATTCTTGGAGAATATTCCCAAACTATTCTGCACGTGCTTGGCTAAAAATGGACGTTATGGAGAACGTGGGGGCTTGGCACAAAATTCGGATAGTTAGTTTGGTAGTTTAATTTCTATTTTAAACGGGGTAACGAGCTAGTAGAAAAACACTTAGCCATTTTGACAGCTACACACACTCATATACTCGCACACTTGAAGCTCTCGACGAACACACATTCGTTTTCACGCATATTTACACATTTCACGATAGTGATCCTTGTATCTAGCTCGTTACTATCCGGAGTTGTAAACATTCATTCATTTATTTGAGCTTGGTGATCGGTAGTTTCCATCACCCGGGGTTTTTTGTGCCGGAGATCAACTCTTGATCAAGGGCTTTTTCCCCGTATAAATCCTTGTGTCATTTCAGCAATTTACATTGAAGTGATCCTTATTATTGTTCTACATTGTTAGCATCATACCCCGTAACATAGAGTTTGGTTGCAATATCCTCCACAGATTTTTTGACCAAAACAGTTTGGCGCCCACCGTGGGGCAATTGGTGCTTCAATTCTGAGAAATTTTGTTCATTTCATTCATTCTGGTTCACTACGATCAAGCAAATGGCTTCCTCAGCGAAGAATGCTTCAAACTTGATGCCCGCATTCACTTCTTCACAAGGCGTTCCCCCTTTGCCTCCACCACCTTCTGGATCCCAGAAGAATGCTGCGAAGAAACCAACTCCCATTTTCTCAAAACCTGCAACTTCTTATGTTTCTTACACTCCCACTACTAGTGACATGTTTACTTTGATTTTGCAGATGAAGGATCAGATACGGCAAAAGGATAAGACCAATGAGAGGATTCTTAAAGAAATCGGAGATCTCAAGAAACAAAAGACAACGGCAGAGGATCATTCCCCACTGGTGCCGAAATCCTTGAATTTTGATACTCCGGTGATTACTTCTCAGCTATCAGTGGTTCCAGACGTTCAATATGTGGGTGGACCAAAAGGAGTGCACTATGGAACAACAACAATCACCCAGGCGGCAGGCTCATCTTTCCAGCCAGCGGGATCCTATCCTCAGCATATGGGATCCCTCACGAATTCAGGAGGATATTCAGGAATGCAGCAGATTCAAGGATCCTCCTTTGTTCCAGGATCATCCCAGGTTCAAGGATCCTCCTTTGTTCCAGGATTATCCCAGGTTCAAGGATCCTCCTTTGTTCCAGGATCATCTCAGGTTCAAGGATCCTCCTTTGTTCCAGGATCATCCCAGGTTCAAGGATCCTCCTTCTTCCCAGGATCATCCCAGGTTCAAGGATCCTCCTTTGTTCCAGGATCGTCCCAATTTCAGGGATCCTTCCAAATGCAAGGATCCTTGAGGAGTTTGCAAACAGGAAGTTCAGATGTCCATCAGGGAGATTTTATTCCAATGCAGACCAATGCTTCTACTGGTCCCTCGATCATTCCAGAGCCCCAACAATATGGATTAACATCCATTCTTCCTAACTTGAATCCAATGGGAGGTAACACTTTTAACAATTCTTATACTACTAACCATGGTCTTATGCAGGATCCAGGTATCAATCATGCCATGGCCAGAGAATTGCAAAAGCTAAAGGATATGATATCAAGTGTTCTGAGAGTAGTCAAACCTATCCCAGAGATTGCAGATGGGAGCCATAAGATATCTCGTTTTGCACCACCAATCTGTGATGCTGAGATACCCAAGTGGTTCCATGTGCCTACAATGAAACTGTATGATGGTTCGACGGACCCTGAAGAACACATAGCACAATACAGGGAGAGGATGGAGATCAATCCAATCCCAGAAAGGTTAAAGGAAGCATGCCTGTGCAAAGGATTCGGATCCACTCTTACTGGATCAGCTCTCAAATGGCTGCTAAGTCTTCCTCCCTATTCTATTACCTCATTTGCTAATCTAGTTAATCTATTTAATAATCAGTTTTCTTGTAGTAGGAAATTTGAACGATTAACTAGTGATCTGTATAGGATAACCCAGGGTCATAATGAATCATTAAGGGATTACATTACCAAATTCAGTAAAGAATCCTTAGACATTCCCAACTTAGATATAGCCACGGCTGTTGAGGCCTTTAAAATGGGATTGCTTAGGGATTCGTCTTTCTATGATGATCTTGTTATGACACCATGCAGGAACTTAGATAAGGTAAGAACCCGAGCACTTAGGTTCATTTGACTAGAAGATGACAAGAGGATCCAAGAGAGTTTAGCAGGATCCTCAAAGCAAGATAAGCAAGGATCCTCATTCAAGAACAACAAGTTCAGATCCTACAACAGATCTGATAATCAGAACGTGCATTCTATTGATCAAGAAGAGGATGATGAGGATTATCCTCCAATTTCTGAATATTGTTTTAGTGTTGATAACAATGAACTAATCCTTGCGATGCAGAATCTAGGTGATAAAGCTAGATGGCCCAGAAAAAATGATAGGCCAGCTGCAACTAAGGACAAATCAAAGTGGTGTGCATACCATGAAGATTTTGGGCATCTCACAGAAGAATGCATTGCACTAAGAAAGGAGATTGGATACTTGTTGAGCAAGGGGCATCTAAAAGAGTTGTTGGGAAGAAAAAAGTCAAGGACTCAGGATCCTGAAAGGATCCCTGAGAAGGCTCCAGCCCCTCCACCAGATGCACAAGTGATAAACTTTATTTCTGGAGGATCAGACATTTGTGGCACATCTTTCTCAGCAGCTAAAAGGCATGCAAAGGAAACCAAAATGGATAATGGAGAAAGACCTGTTCGAACATCAAGTGTCACCGAAGGAAAAGTCATAACCTTCGATGAGGATGATCGAGTTGATATCCAGGATCCTCATCACGATGGTTTAGTTATTACTCTTTTCATTTCTAACCATTTTGTCCGCAGGATCCTTATAGACGGAGGAAGCTCAGTGAACATTATCCAGCTTGATGTTCTGAAGAAGATGGGAATTCCTGAATCAGATATCATACCAAGATCCTCCGTGCTTGTGGGATTTAGTGGCGAAACTAAGAACACCCTGGGGGACATTAAACTCCCAATATATATTGAAGGCCTACACTCTTATCAAAAATTTTGTGTTATTGACTATTTATCTTGTTGTAATGTTATCCTTGGCAGGCCTTGGATACACGATATGAAAGCAGTCCCATCTACCTACCATCAATGTGTGAAGCTCCCTAGTCCTTGGGGAATAGTGAAGATTGATAGTGATCAGCAGGAGGCTAAGAACTGCTACACTTCATCGATGAAACCAGCTTCGAAGTCAAGGGAGCAATAGCAATCAAAGTATCCTCCAAGGGATGTCTTGGAGGCAAGAGAGCAGGATGTGATAGAAATCCTCATGGATCCTGATGATCCTGAATCCAAAATTTATATCGGATCAGGGATCCTCGGCGAAATGAAAGAAGACCTCATATCCTTCCTCAAAAGGAGAAAGACTACCTTTGCATGGAAACACGAAGACATGACTGGTATATCCAAAGATGTAATCACTCACAAACTCGGGATAGACAGATCCTTCAAACCAATCCATCAGAGGAGAAGAAAGTTTGCACCGGAAAGGAATGCCATTATCCAGGAGGAGGTAGAGAAGTTGCTCCAGGCAGGTATGATTAGAGAGGTCAAGTATCCAAGATGGTTGCCCAATGTGGTTGTTATTCAAAAGAAAAACGGAAAGTGGAGGGTATGTGTCGATTTTACCGATTTAAATAAGGCATGTCCCAAGGATCCTTTCCCATTACCCCACATTGACTCCATGGTGGATGCAACTGCGGGTCATGAACTGTTAACTTTTATGGATGCTTCATCTGGATTCCAACAAATCCAAATGGAACCATCTGACCAAGAGGATACAGCCTTCATGACTCCAACTGGTATATACTGCTATATTGCTATGCCGTTTGGACTAAGAAATGCAGGTGCAACATATCAAAGGCTGGTGAATATGATGTTCAAGGATCAGATTGGACAAACTATGGAGGTTTACATAGATGATATGGTGGTAAAATCCTTAAAAGCTGAGGATCACCTAAGAGACTTGGAGGAAGCATTCAATATCCTTGATAAATATAACATGAAGCTTAATCCTTCAAAATGTCACTTTGGTGTTAAAGCAGGTAAATTCTTAGGATATATGGTGACAAAGAGAGGCATTTAAGCTAGCCCGGAACAAATCAAAGCAATAGTGAACATCAAATCTCCGGCCAATGCTAAGGATGTTCAAAGGCTAACAGGCAGGATAGCAGCCTTGAACAGATTTATATCCTAATCCTCCGAGAAGTGTAAAGAATTCTATGATATCCTAAGGAAGAACAAGAAATTTGAGTGGACGGAGAAGCATGAAAATGCTTTGAGAGCCCTCAAGGAATACCTATCCTCAGCCCCAGCCTTGATGAAGCCAGAAAAAGGCGATGTGCTATCCTTGTATCTTGCAGTATCCTCAAAAGCAGTAAGTGCGGTCCTTGTTAAGGATCATGAAGGTACACAACATCCTGTCTATTATGTAAGTAAAAGTTTACTTGATGCTGAATCCAGGTATTCACACCTTGAAAAGCTTATTCTTGCATTAATTATGGCATCTACTAAGTTAAGACATTATTTTGAAACTCATACTATCATTGTTAAAACTAATTTTCCAATTAAGAATGTCCTCAGGAAACCAGAGATGTCAGGAAGGATGGCTAAGTGGGCAGTGAAGCTAAGTGCATTTGATATAAGATATGAGCCTAGGACAGCCATCAAATCCCAAGCATTAGCTGACTTTGTGGCTGATTTCAGTAGTGATTTACAAGAAGAAGCTGAATTAGAAGTCCAGCAGCTAGAAGAGACCAAGGATCCTTGGATACTCTATACTGATGGATCCTCAAATGTCAAAGGCACAGGGCTTGGAATACTACTAAAATCGCCACAGGGGGACATAATACCCCACTCTATAGCTTGTGAGTTCCAAACCACTAACAATGAGGCTGAATATGAAGCCTTAATTGCTGGTTTGCAAATTTCTAAGCATATGGGAATCAGGTATCTTGAGGTACATGTAGATTCTTTGTTAATTACAAACCACTTTAATGGATCCTATGCTGTTAAAGGTGAAAAGCTAACCAAATATTTGGAGATAGTCAAAAGTTTGGCACTCTCTTTTGTTTCCTTTAGTTTGACACAGGTACCAATGGAAGAAAATACAGAGGCTGATGCATTGGCTAACTTAGGATCATCCTTGAAGATCCCGGAGGATATCAAGATCCCTATTATCCATATCCTGACCCCGGCTATCGAGGATCACCAGACTATGGAGATAGGGAATGATTCTGCAATTATCCCTAGTGAGGATACTCAATCCCATTCAGGATCAGGATCATGGATCTCACCAATTATAAGATATTTACAACATGGAGAGATTCCTACAGGAGAAAACCCTAGGGCTTTCAAATCTAAGGTATCTCAATTCACAATTTTAAATAATATGTTGTATAGACGATCTCTTGCAGGACCATACTTGAGATGCATTGAGGATCCTGAAATCCAAGAAGTTTTGAAAGACTTCCACGAAGGGGATTGTGGAAACCACACTGGGGGCAGAGCATTATTCTCAAGGATCCTGAGGACAGGATACTATTGGCCAACCATGAAGAGAGATGCTGTGGAGTATGCTAGAAGATGTGATCCTTGTCAGAGACACAGCAATATCCTTCATCAACCAGCTGAATTATTGCATCCTATATCCTCCTCTTGGCCATTTATGAGATGGGGTATGGATATAGTTGGAAAGCTCCCTAAGGCACCTGGTGGAAAAGTATTCATGCTAGCTATGACTGATTACTTCTCCAAGTGGATAGAAGCTGAAGCTTTTGCCCAAGTCAGAGAAAAGGAAGTTATATCCTTCATTAAAAGAAATATTATCACTAGATTTGGAATTCCTTCTGAGATTATATGTGATAATGGTTCCCAATTTATTGGGGGCAGAACCACTAACTTTTGTGACAGCTGGGGGATTAAGATGATAACATCAACACCAGTCCACCCACAAGCTAATGGTCAAGCAGAATCATCCAACAAGATCATCATCAACAATTTGAAGAAAAAGCTATGGGGATCAGGTATCTTGAGGTACATGTAGATTCATTGTTAATTACAAACCACTTTAATGGATCCTATGCTGTTAAAGGTGAAAAGCTAACCAAATATTTAGAGATAGTCAAAGAATTGGCACTCTCCTTTGTTTCCTTTAGTTTGACACAGGTACCAAGGGAAGAAAATACAGAAGCTGATGCATTGGCTAACTTAGGATCATCTTTGAAGATCCCGGAGGATATCAAGATCCCTATTATCCATATCCTGACCCCGGCTATCGAGGATCATGTGGCTATGGAGATAGGAAATAATTTTGCAATTATCCCTAGTGAGGATACTCAATCCCATTCAGGATCAGGATCATGGATTTCACCAATCATGAGATACTTACAACATGGAGAGATTCCTACAGGAGAAAACCCTAGGGCTTTCAAAATTAAGGTATCTCAATTCACAATTTTAAATAATATGTTGTATAGACGATCTCTTGCAGGACCATACTTAAGATGCATTGAGGATCCTGAAATCCAAGAAGTTTTAAAAGACTTCCATGAAGGAGATTGTGGAAACCACACTGGGGGCAGGGCATTATTCTCAAGGATCCTGAGGACAGGATACTACTGGCCAACTATGAAGAGAGATGCTGTGGAGTATGCTAAGAGATGTGATCCTTGTCAGAGACACAGCAATATCCTTCATCAACCAGCTGAATTTTTGCATCCTATATCCTCCTCTTGGCTATTTATGAGATGGGGTATGGATATAGTTAGTAAGCTCCCTAAGGCACCTGGTGGAAAAGTGTTCATGCTAGTTATGACTGATTACTTCTCCAAGTGGATAGAGGCTGAAGCTTTTGCCCAAGTCAGAGAAAAGGAAGTTATATCCTTCATTAAAAGAAATATTATAACTAGATTCGGTATTCCTTCTGAAATTATATGTGATAATGGTTCCCAATTTATTGGGGGTAGAACCACTAACTTTTGTGACAGCTGGGGGATTAAGATGATAACATCAACACCAGTCCACCCACAAGCTAATGGTCAAGCAGAATCATCCAACAAGATCATCATCAACAATTTGAAGAAGAAGCTTGGATCCAAGAAAGGGAAATGGGTAGAAGAACTACCTTATATGCTTTGGGCTGATAGGACAACCCCTAAGAATGCTACTGGTCAAATGCCATTCTCTTTGGTATTTGGGGCAGAATCAGTGATCCCAACAGAAATGGTGGTTCCAACTGCTAGAACAAGTACCCGTGATCCTGAGGAAAATGATGAGAACTTGGCTCAAGACCTGGATACTATTGAAGAAATCAGGGATCTGGCTAGGATAAGGATGACCAGTTATCAACAAAGAATGGCTGGTGCTTACAACAAAAATGTCAGGATCAGGAAGTTTCAAGTTGGAGATATGGTTTTGAGGAAAGCATTTCAGAATACCACCAATCCTGCTGATGGAAAATTGGCTCCAAAATGGGAAGGCCCTTATTTGATTGAAGCTGAAGCAGGAAAGGGGGCATATAGATTGCTAACCATGGAAGGTGATTTGCTACCAAGAGCTTGGAATGCTGTCCACTTGAAGAAATATTTCATGTGATCAGGATCCTCATCGCACAGATGATCTTGAAGGATCCTTAAAGTATCGGTGATCCTTACTTTGGTAATATCTTAATCTTGAACTATTTCATTTCTTTATTTTCTCATATAAGGATAAGGATCATGTGTCCTTTATCCATCTCTCACGTGATTTTAAGTTTTGAAAGTTCAGGTATCCTTAGCAAAATATTGGTTATCTGCAGAAGCAATCCGTTCCTTGTGTTTAACCCCGGTTATTTGGGCTTGACCCCAGTTCCGCCTATAGCGCATGATGATCCTGGTATAGTTCAAGGCAGTGGGACCAGTACTCGCTTTAGGGGCTGATAATTCCATTGTACTGTCTATACCTAGGATCCTACGTATAATGGTAGACGTACCATACATCTGTTCCTAAGGTTTCTAACGTTTTCACGTTTGCTAAGGTTTTGGCATTTTCATGTCACTAAGTTTGGATAGTCGCCAGTTAGGGCCATACTCCAGTTTACATACGATCCTTGGGCTTGTCCCCAGTTATCCTTGGGCTTGTCCCCAGTTGCTAACTCTTATCTTATATTGTCTTAGTCCCAAGTTATGCTCTATTTCAGGTCCTTGAAGATAAACAACTAGGGATCCTTGATCCTTACTTCTCTCTAAGGTTTATCTTATAGTTATCCTTATAGGATCCTAACTTGGATCCTCAGGTATGATCCTTAACTATTTTTAATTCTATTCATTGTTTATTTGAATAACCCTTAAAATTTGACAACTAAACTTGTGATCCTTAAAATATATTACTTTTTGGGATTCTTTAACTATAGGATATTTGATCATGGATCATGTCCTAAATATTTTCAATCTGACTTATTCAAAATTGTTTATTCAATAAATATACATCAAAACAAGTGAGAATTAAAAAGGATAACAATACAAGATAAGCGACAAAAGATTAAGGTTTTATTAACAAAAGATTAACCCTTAAAAGGTTGTCAAAATTACCTACCCCGAGCATCTACCAGCAATACGTGGCCCGTCCGCTGGGGTAGGTAAAGGGTGTCCATGATAATAGGTTCAAAAGTAGTGCAGGAATATAAAGGCGGCAGGATCACAATGGCTTCATCCCCCAAACAGAGGATCCCTCCACCATTTGCAATCCTACCTATTGTCCAAAGGATCATACATGATCCTTAATCCTAAAAACTATTGTTCAGTACAAACCATAAAATTGTTCAACAAAACAACCATCAAACTAAAAACCATCGGGCTCCGGCTATGTCTAGAAGTTTCCATCATCGCCCAATCATGCAGCCTAAACCTTCCCTGCATCACTACCTCCGGCTCCACTTGCTTCACCACCTTCAACCTTGCCTCCAGCCTCGATTGCCAAAACCTCCTCAGCCTCTTCATCATCTTCAAGATCAGCCAACCTTGCTTTCCAGTCCTCAACATCCCAGCTGCTTCTGTCGAAGTTAGGATCTTGAGCTTCCTGGGCCATCTTTAGTTTTGTCTGATACATTGTGATGGCAGCAGAGACCTTTGCACCTTCTATGAGATCATACTTTTCATAGTCAAGGTCGATAAGAAGTTTAGCCGTCTTAGTCTTGGCATCCTGGAGCTCCTTCTGAAGATCAGCAATTTTGAGGTCCTTTAGCAATGCAACCTGTTGGAGGTCGGCAATCTTCCTATCTTGATCCTCAACGTGGCCAACATAATCCTCAATCTCAGTGAATTTCTGCAAAGGGGATAAAAGGTAAGATCAGGACCAAGTGATCCTCAAATCAGCATGATATATCAGCAGGATATGTCAGCAGGATATACTAGCAGAGACAGTGATCCTTACATCATTGAAGTACTCGAGGAATTGGTGGCGGATCAGAGGCAGACCCTGCAGATCCTCAGCCTCGGAGGCCTTTCTCTTCTTGATTCCCTTTCCTTTGAGGGGTGCCTTGGGGACTAAAGCTGTCGGGCTAGTAGGAGCCTTTCTTTTGGAGGATCTGACGGTGGTGAGATCAGTGACATTGAACTTTGAAGCAGACTTGGTGGATTTTCCAGCACCTACACAACCAAAACAAGATAAGTATCTTTACTTCACTTATATTTCACTATTTATTTAAATTTTTAAACAAAGATACTTACTTGACATCGTGACAGAGCCTGAGGATACCTCCTGAGAATCCTGGGTGGTTGTCTTGAAAGTTCTTATTTCAGGATCAAGTTTCTTGAAAGCGATGAGTCTCTCTTTGGCAGCAGGAGACAGTCTGAGGTGTGAAACGGTGATAGCTGCATAACAAGAAAGAAAAAGTATATAAGTGATCCTTATATCAAAAGAGAGTTCTCTGGTGATCCTTCTCAGGATCCTCCACCCTACCATGGGTAGCCCATTCCTTGGGAAGATCCTTTCCGTCATCAATAGAATCTCTCTTGACGAAAAAGAAACGCCACTTCCAGTTAGCATCATTCTTAGTAGCTTTGAAGATCGGGTGTTCCTCACCAGGTTTACGTTTAAACAAATAACGATGAGAACCAAAGGTAGTAAGATCATACAGCTCTCCCAGCTCTGACATTCCTAGGTCTATCCCTTCCTACTCGATGATCCTTTCAAGGGTATACAAAACCCTCCAGATCATCGGCATGGCTTGGATATAAGAGATGCCGGTTAGGGAAAAGAAAGATTGGGTGAAGGCTGGAAAAGGATATGTATAGCCTATGGTGAACGGAGTGACAGGAAAAGCAACCCAGTTGTCGGAAATATGATCACTCAGGGCATTGGGATCAAAAGACTTAAACACGGTGTTCGCCGGGAAGCAGTGGCGGATCCTATCAATCTGTGCATCGTTGAAACAACAGCGTTCTTTTATGGAATCTTCGATGATCCCCTGGCTTTTCAGTGGGCTGTTTTTCGGGTGATCCTTAGCTGGGGAGTTCCGGAGCAACATCTTTGATAGAATGATGTCAAAATTACCTACCCCAAGCATCTACCAGCAATACGTGGCCCGTCCGCTGGGGTAGGTAAAGGGTGTCCATTCTCTAAAGGTCTTAGTAGTGCAGGAAATTAAAGACGGCAGGATCACAATGGCTTCATCCCCCAAACAGAGGATCCCTCCACCATTTGTAATCCTACCTATTGTTCAAAGGATCATCCATGATCCTCAACCCTAATTACTATTGTTTAAGTACAGACCAACCATTGTTCATCAAAACATCATCAAAATAAAAACCATAACCAAAGTTAAAAAATGGGCTCCGGCTACGTCTAGAAGTGTCCTTCATCGCCCATTCATGTAGCCTACACCTTCGCTGCATCATCATCCCCTCCAGCTCCAGTATCCTTCGCCTGATCCTTGCCACTTCCACTAGCCTCGATTGCCAGGACCTCGTCAGCCTCATCCTCATCCTCCAACTCAGTCAGCCTGGCCTTCCAGCCTTCCATGTCCCAGCTGCTCCGATCAAAGGCGGGATCCTGAGCTTCTTGAGCCATTTGTAGCTTGGTCTTGTACATGGCAATGGCAGCGGAGACCTTAGCATCTTTCGTGATCTCATGCTTCTCATAATCAAAATTGATCAGGATTGCAGCTGTCTGAGCTTTGGCATCGTTGAGATCCTTTTCAAGGGAAGCAATCTTGAGGTCTTTGAGCATTGCCACTTTTTGGAGGTCAGAATGTTTCTCCTCTAGCTCTTCAACATTGCCCACATAGTCCTCGATCTCAGCAAATTTCTCCAAACAAGACAATGTAAAGTTAGGATCATATGATTCTCATGTGGATAGGATAACTAAGCTAAGTCAGTGATCCTTACATCATTAAAGTACTCGAGGAATTGGTGACGGATCAGAGGTAAGCCTTGAAGGTTGTCAGCTTCGGAGGTCTTTCTTTTCTTTCCACCTCTTCCCCTTGAAGTGGTAGCCTTGGGGATTGCAACAGAGGGGCTAGCAGCAGACTTTTTCTTGGAGGATCTGACATTATCAAGATCAGTAATGTTGAACTTGGAGGCAGATTTTGAGGATTTCCCAGCGCCTACACATTCAAAACAGATAAGTATCCTTATCCTATTTCTATTCAACTATTTATTTAAATATTTGACTATACAAAATGCAGGATACTTACTTGACATAGTAACAGAACCTGAGGATACTTCCTGTGAATCCTGGGTGTTTGTTTTGAATGACCTTGTTGAGGGATCAAGTCTTCTGAAAGCCGCGAGTCTTTCCTTGGTGGCAGGTGATGGTATAAGGTGCGAAACGGAGGTAGCTGCACAATGGAAATAAAAGGGTGTTAGTGATCTTTATACAAAAACAAGGTTATCTAGTGATCCTTCTCATGATCCTCTATCCTACCATGAGTGCTCCACTTCCTTGGCAGATCCTTTCCATCCGGGATAGAATCCCTTCTGACAAAGAAGAATCGCCGTTTCTAATTAGTATCATTCTTAGTGGCTTTAAAGATGGGATGTTCTTCACCGGGTTTACGCTTGAATAGATATCGGTGGGATCCAAATGTTGTGAGATCATACATTTCGGCCAATTCCGACATTCCCAGGTTAATTCCTTCTTGCTCAATGATCCTCTCAAGGGTATATAAGACCCTCCAGATCATTAGCATAGCTTGAATATAGGAGATGCCGATGAGGGAGAAGAAAGACTGGGTGAATTCAGGGAAAGGATACGTGTATCCTATTGTGAACGGTGTGACCGGGAAAGCTACCCAAGTTTCAGAAATGTAATCACTTAGAACGGTGGGGTCAAATGGCTTGAAATAAGTGTTCGCCGGAAAGCAATGCTGGATTCTGTCTATTTGCGGATCACTGAAGCAGCACCTTTCATTTTTTGAATCTTTGATGATCCCCTGGCTCTTAAGAGGAATGTCCTTCTTATGATCCTTCGCCGGTGAGGATCTCAACATCATCTTGATTATGAAGAAGGTGAAGAGAGGTGAACATAGAAAGAAAACGTAAAGGGAGAAAAGGAAAAGAGATACCTGCTTGATCGTCGGATGAGAATTTAAAGGGAATCTCTCTTGAATTTGAATACTGATTGATCCCTATCCCTAACTCCTATTTATAATAATGGTTTTGCAGGATAGTCATCTCAGTGACGTCATGTTCGTAACGGCTAGTCCGATTATAACGGCTAGTTATCCGTTGGTTGATTGCGGATAAGAACAAAATATAACTCATTTATTTACATAATTACTCCTTATATTTTGGGGGCAATTGTTAGGGGTGGATTTGTAAATGATCAGTGATCCTCATTTTCTGTTGGGTTTAGTGATCCTCAATTCTGTCTGAAGTAGTGATCCTCAGAAGTGTTGCAGGATCAGGATCATGGATCATTATAAGGATCCTTGTACTAACGATTGTCTATCTTGAATTCGAAATTGTTTTGCAGGAGTATCAACTTGGACTTGGTCTTGGCGATATTCCTGGAGCATATTCTATGTTTATTTCCGCACGTGCTTGGCCAAAAGTGGACGTTATGTAGTCGTGGAGGACTTGCACCATTTGTGGAATGTTAGTTAGAGTAGATATTTTCCATTTTTAAAGGGGTAGCGAGCTAATTAGAAAACACTTGGCTATTTTTGGCTACACACACACTCGTACAACTGCTCTCACCAGCTCTCGTTAACTCACTTGGCAATTACACACTTTTGTGCACAATACACTATAGTGATTCTTGTACTTAGCTTGCTATCATCCGAAGTTGTATTACATTTCTTGTTTAATTTGAGTTGGTGATCGGTAGTTTTCATCACCCGAGGTTTTTTATGCCGGAGATCATTCATTGATCAAGGGCTTTTTCCTCGTATAAATCTTCGTGTCATTTGTTCAATACATTTTATAGTGATCCTTATTGTTGTTCATCAATTCAAGCATCATACCTCACAACAGAAAGTTTGGTTGCATTATCATTGCTTGATTTTTGACCAAAACAGCTACCATCTGCGATCTCAGGAATGGGCTTAACCACTCCTGGAACACTGGATATCATATCCTTTAGCTTCTGTAATTCTCTAGCCATAGCTTGATTAATACATGTATCCTGCATAAAGCCATGATTAGTGTTGTAATAATTATTCAAAGTGTTACCTCCCGGAGGATTCAAATTTGGAATCCCAAATGTGAATCCATATTGACGAGATTCTGGTATGATTGAAGGAGTAGAAGTAGCAATGGTCTGCATTGGAATGAAGTCTCCTTGATGAACATCTGAACTTGAGGGTTGTACACTTCTTAAGAATCCTTGATCCTTAAAGATGTTGGATCCTTGAACCTGGAAGGAGGATCCTTGAACCTGTGAGGATCCTTGGACCTGAGAGGATCCTTGAACTTGTGAGGATCCATGGACCTGAGAGGATCCTTGAACCTGTGAGGATCCTTGGACGTGGGAGGATCCTTGGACTGTGTGCGTCCCCATATATTCCCTGATGCTGGAAAGAGGATCCCGAAGGCTGAAAGTGAGACCCAAAATCATGACTTATAGTTGTTGTTCCATAACGCCTTCCCAATGGTCCACTCTGGTACTGGATATCCGGAGCTGCAGATTGTTGGGCAGTCATAGCTGGAGTGTCAAAATCCAGTGACCTTGGTATCAAAGGAGAGTGATCCTCTCCTGATTTCTTCTGTTTCTTGATATCACCAATTTCCCGGAGGATCCTTTCATTGGTTTTGTCCTGCTCTTGTATGTGATCCTTCATCTGCAAAATCAAAGAAAAAAAATCACTAGTAGTAGGGTTAGAAGAAACAGCAGAAGTTGGTGGTTTTGGAAAAATGGGGCTTTGTCTCTTTGCAGCATTTTCAGCATTCTTCTGGGATCCAAAAGGTGGTGGAGGCAAAGGTGGAACGCCCTGTGAAGAAGTGATTGCCGACATTGAACTTGACATGTTCTTCGCTGAAGAAGCCATGTAATTGAAGATGATGAATTAAAATGAACACAATGAGCAAGTTTTTTCAGAAATGAAGCACCAATTGCCCCACGGTGGGCGCCAAACTGTTTTGGTCAAAAATCAAGCAAGGATAATGCAACCAAATATTTGTTGTGAGGAATGATGCTTGAACAAATGAACAATTGTACGAACAACTTGCAAATCAAATAAACGAGTGACACAAGGATTTATACGAGCAAAAAGCCCTTGATCAAGAGTTGATCTCCGACAAAAAAAAACTCGGGTGATGGAAACTACCGATCACCAACTAAGATTAAACAGAAAAATGTTACAACTCGGGATGATAACAAGCTTGTTACAAGGATCATTAGTGTGCAATGTGAAAAAAATGTATGAATTCGCCAAGTAAACTGTTGAGAGCTGATTGAGAGCTGTTACGAGAGTGTGTGTTTGCTAAATTAGCTAAGTGTTCTCACTCAAGCTTGTTATCCCCTTTTTAATTTAGAAATAACTAAAATAACTAACTATCCGCTAAATGTGCAAGTGTCCCACGATCTCCATAACGTTCACAAGGGTCAAGCACGTGAGGAATATTGAGGGACTATGCTCCACGAATATCGGCAAGACCAAGTCCATGCACATACTCCTGCAAAACGAGCTCACATACAAGGTAGACAACCGTTAGTGTAAGGATAAAAATGAGGATCATGAATCCTGGTCCTGCAACACATTCTGAGGATCCTAAATTCAAACAGAATTAAGGATCCATGATCCTGGCAGTACTTGAGGATCCTTGATCCTTAGGATTGGAAAATCCTCCCCTAACAGGAATGTCCCCTGTGCATAATGTCTTCGAATACTTAGAAATTTTTCGGATATCAATTGCGACTGTTTGTACACTTGTGTATAATTTTCGTATTACAGGGGATAAACCTTAAAATATTCTGGAGATAGATCCTTAATATTCAGGGGATAAAACCCTTAAGTATTCTGGGGAAAATCCCAAATTTTCGTGCGCTACAGGCGGGAGTGTATAAACTCTAAGACTTAGAAAGGTGAAAACCTTTAAACCTTAGAGAGTATGAAAATACCCTTTCGCGAGAGAGGGTGATCAATCCTCATATACCTTTAGGATCCAGGATATAGCCAACAATAACGAAATTGTCAGCCACTTTTACATGGACTGGTCCCGCTATCTTGAACTATCCCTGGATAACTTGCGCTCCAGGCGGGGTGTTTAAACCCAATTCGAGAGAAAGGTGAATACCTTTAAACCTGTGAAGGGATCAGGATCCCTTAAACGTGAGAGAGGGGGCCAATCCTCTAATCCTTCGAATTATCTTGAATGTATATCCTGGAGTTATATCCCGAAGCATATTCTGCAAAACAACCTTAAACTAAGGTGGGTGCTAGCCTGGCTAACACCCCTCCGATGCTTAAGTCAGTATTGGGTTCAAAATAAAAAAAGAATTATATTTAAAAGAGATGGAATACATACCATTTTGAGTTAGAAATTAATTTCGAAACTCACTTGAAATAGGCTTTGAGGTGTATAGCGTTCCAAGATCTTGGTAGTATATCCCCCTCCATATTCTTAAGCCAGTATGCTCCTTTCCCAGATTCCGATTCAATCTTATAAGGTCCTTCCCATTTCGGAGCTAATTTTCCATCAGCAGGATTAGTAGTGTTCTGAAAATCTTTCCTTAACACCCAATCTCCAACTTGAAACCTTCTTGTCCTTAGATTCTTGTTATATGCTCTGGATACCCTCTGTTGGTATGCTGCCATTCTTAACTTTGGCACATCCCTTGTCTCATCGATAGTGTCCAATTTTTGGCATAGGGCTTCAGGATTCTTCTCAGGATCCCGGAGGTTGGATCTTGCTGTAGGTATCTATTTTGGTCAAAAATTACCGAAGCAATTAAGTGATAAATTAGTTAAGTGAGGTAACGTGCTAAAAAGTGTGTTGGAAATATGCTGGTTAAGTTGTTTGTAAAAACAGTTTTCAGGATACGGCTCAGGATATCGAGCTGTATCTACGATCAAACTATGAGCAAAAAGTAAAGGGAATGACACGAGATGTACGAGGAAAGCCCTTGATCAATCTAGATCGCGGCATAAAACCTCGGGAGCTGACAATCGCAGCTGCCTAGTTCTTCTTATTGCTTCAAACGTCAGGATACAGTGCAGGATATTGATCAAATTACTAAGTGTTACAACGCTTTTTGTGAGAGTGAAAGTTGCGAGAGAACCAGTGTGAGTGAGTAGTGAGTGTAGTTGTGATGTCCTATTGATCTGATTTATCCATCTATTTATAGTTACGAAATACAAACTAAAATTCCTATATATGTGGGATGCTCCCGAATATTCCATTATTAACGTTGTGGACCGAGTAAAGCGGCTTCAACGTCTTCATTTGAATGACTTGGTCCGAGTCTTGCGGAGAAAGGGTCTTCGTGAACGTTGGGAGCTTGGACTCGTACTCCTGCACACAATCCGTCAGTAATCCTCAGGATACCATTCAGGATGTTACCAATATCCTAAATGAGCACCCCGGGCATGAACATGTATCATACAACCAAGATATAAATCAAGATATTTCCCAGGATATGGGCTCAGAATTTCACCCATAACTATTGTCCCCAAAAAATGTTACCGTTTAGTATCCTGGCACTAACGGTTATATTTTTTACGAAGAACGAGGCAATTAAGAGATTTGACCCATGATGTGACCGTTTGTAACCGCGCAGCCTATATTTACTCATTACTACTGTTTTGGTCAAAAAATCTGATGAGGATAATGCAACCAAACTCTTTGTTACGGGGAATGATGCTTTGAATGTAGAACAATGATAAGGATCACTTCAATGTAAATTGCTCAAATAACACAAGGATTTATACGGGGAAAAAGCCCTTGATCAAGAGTTGATCTCCGGCACAAAAAACCCCGGGTGATGGAAACTACCAATCACCAAGCTTAAATAAATCAATAAATGTTTACAACTTCGGATAGTAACAAGCTAGGTACAAGGATCACTATGGTGAAATGTGTAAAAATGAGTGAAAACTAATAAGTGTTCGTCGTGAGCTTCAAGAGTGCGATTGTATGAGAGTGTGTGTAGCTGAAAAATGGCTAAGTGTTCTAATTCTAGCTCGTCACCCCTTTAAAAATAGAAGTTAACTACACTAACAAACTATCCAACTTTTGTGTCAAGCTCCCACGTTCTCCACAACGTCCATTTCCAGTCAAACGTGTGCGAAATACCCGTGGAATATTCCATAGTAACGTTGCCAAGACCAAGTCAAGCTTGTTACTCCTGCATAATAATACGAAACATAAGCAAACAATCGTTAGTATGAGGATCCTTAAGGTGATCCATGATCCTGATCCTGAAGCTCTTCTGAGGATCATTATCTGTCACAGAAGTAAGGATCATTAATTAGGATAACAAGTAAGGATCACTAATTGTTAGAAAATCCTCCCTAACAATTGCCCCCAAAATATAAGGAGTGATATGTAAAATGAGCGAATTATATTTTCTTGATCTTATCCGCAACTAACTATCGTAAATATAGCCGTTATTGTAGAACTATCCGTTGCAACCATGACGTCACAGAGGTGACAACCCTGCACAATCATGATTATAAATAGGAGATATAGATAGGATCGATTGCATTTAAAATTTCAGAGATACTCCCTTTATAAGTGCATTCCGAAGATAAACAGGTATCTCTTCTCTCATTTCTCCTTCTCTTACTCTGTTTTTCTTTCTATCATTCCGTCAAAAATGTTACTCCGGTCCTCTCCCACCAAGGATCACCAGAGGGATAGCCCCTTGAAGAGTCAAAGGATCATCAAAGACTCAGCGAATGAGAGGTGTTGCTTTAACGATGCACAAGTAGATAAAATCCGGCGCTGCTTTCCGGCGAATGCCTTTTTCAAACCCTTTGATCCCACTATCCTGAGCGACTATGTTTCAGAAACATGGGTTGGCTTTCCAGCTACTCCATTCACCATAGGATACACCTATCCTTTCCCAGACTTTACACAATCCTTCTTTTCCCTTACCGGCATCTCTTACATCCAAGCTATGCCGATGATTTGGAGGGTCTTGTATACTCTGGAGAGGATCATCGAGCAGGAAGGCATTGATTTAGGAATGTCAGAGCTGACACAGATGTATGATCTTACTACCTTTGGTTCTCATCGTTATTTGTTCAAACGAAAATTCGGCGGAGAACACCCCCTTCTTAAAGTCACTAAGAACGACACAAATTGGAAACGTCGCTTCTTCTTTGTCAGGAGGGACACGATTCCAAATGGAAAGGATCTACCAAGAACATGGTCCACCCATGGTAGGCCAGAGGATCCTGAGAAGGATCACCAGATAGTATTGTTTTTGCATAAGGATCACTAACCCCTTTTTGTTTTGTGTTATGCAGCTATCTCTGTCTCTCACATCATCGCAACACCCGCAACCAAGGATAGGCTTGCTGTTTTTTGGAAGCTTGATCCTGAAATAAGGACATTCAAGATAGACACCCAAGACTCACAAGAACTTGCTTTGAATGTGTAGGTGCCGAAAAATCTTCCAAAGCTGCTTCCCAGTTCAACATGGCTGATCTTGATGTTGTTCGATCCAGGAAGAAGAGGGCCACTACTAGTCCTTGCATCTCCATTCCCAAGGCACCCACCAAAGGAAGGGGTGGCAAGAAGAGGAAAACTTCTGACACGGAGGACCTTCAAGGCCTGCCACTGATCTGCCACCAGTTCCTTGAATACTTCAATGAGGTAAGGATCACCAATTCTGCCTAGGTATCCTACTCATATGAGGATCACCTGTGTTTTGGTCAAAAATCACACAAGGATAATGCAACCAAATCTGATTTTGTGAGGTATGATGCTTGGTTAATTGTATGAACGACAAGTATATGAAATCAATGATGAACACCGAGATTTATACTAGGAAAAAGCCCTTGATCTTTAGAAGATCTCCGGCATAAAAAACCTCGGGTGATGGAAACTACCGATCACCAAATATATTGCTGAAACAATAGTGATCCTTGTACAACTTCGGAAGAAAACAAGCTCAATACAATGAATTTCTAGTGTAAGTGTGTGTTTTTGCTAAGTGTTTGCAGAGAATTCGAGTGTTATGTGTTTTTGGTGTGGTGTGTACGACTTATGCTTTTTTTGAGCTCGTTTTCCCCTTAAAATGATAAGAAAAATCAACTAACTTCCCGAAAAAGGTGGAAGTCACCCATGACCACCACTAACGGTTATTTCTTCAATATGCACGTGCCTAAAAGCATATTCCACCAGATTCCAGCAAAGAAGTGGTCCACTACGTCCATTACCTACATTTACACATTAAAAACGTGCAAAACATAAGTTCTGTTAAGGATCCTGGATCCTCAGATTCGTGATCCTCAGACTCGTGATCCTCAGACTCGTGATCCTCAGACTCTGGATCCTCAGACTCTCTGCATCAGCCATTAAGCATCCGTGATCCATGCCTAGTCTCAGGATAGATGATCCTTAGCATAAAATTCATGCCCTAACAATTGCCCCCAATATGGCAGTTGTGATAAGGATTCACAGCTGTCATATTTCCGTCAGAAGCGGACTAGCCGTTGCTGCTGGTAACTAGTTGTTACACTGCCTGTCGTCACTGATAAGACCTGCTATAATCATCATTGCAGAATATAGAGTTAGAGATAACTCCTCAAGTGCCGTTACAGATCAGAAGATCCTTCCGTTCGTGGAGAATGAATCCTTCTACACAGTTTGCTATTAACCTTCCTGCACTTTAATTTCTGCATAGACACTTTAACTGTTAGATAGCCTTATCTGGCCTGGGTGGATGGTCCACGATTTTGCTGGTGAAATCCAGGCCAGATGATTTTGATACATAATGAATAGGTAATAACATTAAACTTTTTTAGCTACATCTATAGTTGTTTCTTCCCTTTTTATTTTCCATGTATGCTTTCTATTTTCAAAAATATCATCACCAAACAACTGGAAAGTTATTGAAAATCTGATGATAATGTAAAACTTTTAACAGAAAACTTGAAGTGTTCGAACAAATGTGGATCAATGATCCCTAACCAAAAAGGATAAGAGACAACTTACAACTTAGAAAAAGTTAGAATATAACATACCAGAGAATCCAAGTTAGGATTCTATATCCTTGTAAATTATTGCTAAATAAACAAACTATGAAAAGTAAAGCTTCTAGGATCAAGGATCCTTATCCTCAGAACTTGTATAACTTTAGACAGTAGTTTATAGGGTGAAGGATCAGGAATCCTTGAACAATAGGCAGGATAATGGGTGGTGGATGGATCCTCTGTTTGGGGGATGAAGCCACTCGTTATCCTTCCGTCTTTTATTTTCTGCACTACAAAGACCCGTAAACAATGGACACCCTTTGCCAACCCATGTGGGCGGGCCACGTTTTGCTGGTAGAAACGTGGGTTGGCAATTTTGACAACCGTAAATGGTTTAACCTTTTGCGAATAAAATAACATGAACTTTTTGGCTTATTTTGTGTTGATATCCTTGTTAATATCTTACTTTCCAACTGTTGTAATGTTCATTCTGTTTATACTTATCAAGCCTTGAAAAATTAAAAAAGATATCCAAAAAGTTTAGGATATGATCAAGGATCACATATCCCATAACCGATAAGTTCTAAAAAGTGATATAGTTTAAGAATCACAAGTTCAGTTGTCAAGTATAAGGTTTATTCAAATGAATAATGAATAAAATCAAAATAGTTAAAGATCATACCTGAGAATCCAAGTTAGGATCCTAACCTTTATCATTATAAACAGGATAACCATAAGACAAACCTTAATGGAAGGTAAGGATCAAGGATCCTTGGTCGTTTGTCTCCAAAAACCTGAAATAGGATACACCTTGGGACTAAGCCAATATAAGATAAGAGTTAGTAACTGGGGACAAGCCCAACAAACTGGGGACAAGCCCAAATAAACGGATGTAAACTGGGGTCAAGCCCATATAAACGGATGTAAACTGGGGTCAAGCCCATATAAACGGATGTAAACTGGAGTATGGCCCTCACTGGCGACTATCCAAACTTGAGCGACATGAAAATGCCGAAACCTTAGCTAACGTGAAAACGTTAGAAACCTTAGGAACGGATGTATGGTACGTCTACCATTATACGTAGGATCCTGGGTACAGCCAGTACAATGAAATTGTCAGCCCCTAAAACGAGTACTGGTCGCACTGCCTTGAACTGCAACAGGATCATCGTGCGCTACTGGCGAAACTGGGGACAAGCCCAAATAACTGGGGACAAGCCCATAAACTTTGGAGAGTTGGCCAACCACTTTGATCTTCTTTAAAATGATAACAACTCTGCAAAAGCTTAAACTCTGTGAAAATAGATGTTAACTGATTAACATCTTTAACTTATGATAAGTAATAAGTATAAAATGAATGAAAATGAAAATGAAAGTAATGTGTTACCAAATGTAGAATCATATATCCTTTGAGGATCCTGGATCCTTAATCAGAAAACCGGTATCGCTGAGGATCCCTGATCCTTCTTACTTAAAGTATTTTTTTTTAGATGAACAACATTCCAAGCTCTTGGCAGGAGATCATCATCCGTTGTTAACAAATGATATGCCCCCTTTCCTTATTCAACTTCAATTAGATAGGGGTCTTCCCACTTTGGTGCTAGCTTGCCATCAGAAGGATTTGTAGTGTTCTGGAATGCTTTTCTTAGCACAAAATCACCAACTTGAAATCTTCTAATCCTGACATTCTTGTTGTATGCTCCAGCCATTCTTTGTTGATAACTGGCCATTTCCTTTTTTCTGACTCTGAGCAAAAGCTTCTTCTTAGGATGCAGATGTTATGTTGGTTGGTGTAGAATATTACTGTGTCTTTGACAAGCATCACACTTCTTTGCATAATCCACAACATCCTTCTTCGTGGTAGGCCTATAGTATGTTGATCTAAGGATCCTTGATAATAGTGCTCTGCCCCCAGTGTAGTTTCCATAGTCTCCTTGACTTTGAAAGCTTTAGGATTTTGTCCTGTAGGGATATCTCCATGTTGTATATATCTTAGGATTGGAAGGATCCAAGATCCTGAATTCGACTGTGCAGGATCACCAGGTATGATTGCAGAATCCTCCACTATCTCCATGGCTACGTGATCCTCAATTGCAGGAGTTAAAACATGGGTGATGAGTATTTTTCACATCTTCTGGCATCTTTAGGAATGATCCAAGGTTAGTTAAAGCGTCAGCTTCTGCATTTTCTTCCCTGGGTACCTGTGGTAGACTGAAAAAAGCAAAAGAATCTGCCAGTTTCCTGACTCATGATTAGTGGTTTGGAATTCCATGCAGTGGATTGGGGTATAATGTCCCCCTGTGGCGATTTTGGTAGTGTGCCTTGTCAAGTTCCTTTAACATTTGAAGTTCCATCCGTGAAGAGTGTCTAAGGATCCTTGGTCTTCTCAAGTTGTTGAACTTTTAATTCAGCTTTCCTTTGTAGATCACTACTGAAATCAGCCACAAAGTCAAGTAAAGCTTGGGACTTGATTGCCCATTTTGCCATTCTACCTGACATTTGAAGTTTCCTGAGAACATTCTTGATAGCAAGGTTAGTTTTCACAATAATGGTATGAGTTTCTAAATAATGTCTATGTTTAGCAGAAGCCATAATTAAATCAAGTATTAATTTCTCTAAATGAGAGTACCTGGCCTCAGCATCAAGTAGAATATTACTTACATAGTATACCGGATGTTGAGAGCCTTCATGATCCTTAACTAGGATCACACTTACTGCTTTAGCTGAAATAGCTAAGTATAAGGATAACGATTCTCCATTTTCTGGTTTCATCAGGGCTGGTGCTCTTCTTGGATAATGGCATTCTTTCGAGTGCAAACTTTCTCCTGTCATATCTTCATGTTTCCAAGCGAATGTAGACTTTCTTCTTTTCAAGAAGGATATTAAATCCTGCTCAATACTGTCTAGGATCCCGGATCCTATAAAAATTTTGGATTCAGGATCCTCTGGGTTCAACAGAATATCCTTGACGTCTTGCTCCTTGGAGGTTGTCTTCAATGAAGAAGTGTAACAATTCTTTGCCTCCTGCTGATCACTTTCTACCTTCACCACATCCCATAGAGTTGGGAGCTTGACACATTGATGATATGTTGAGGGGACTGCCTTCATATCATGTATCCATGGCCGTCGTGATGAGGATCCTGAATGTCCGCACAGTTATCCTCATCATATGATATCACTTTCTGCTGGGTAAGGAGGGAGGTCCGAACAGGTCTGCCCCCATTCTCCATCTTTGTTTCCTTTGCACGTCTCTTAGCTGTTGAGAACCTCCGGAGATGAAATGGATGATTTGAGCATCAGATGGTGGAGGAGGAACTTTTTCAGGAACTTTCTCAGGATACTTGATCCTCGACTTTTTCCTTCCGAGCAATTCCTTCAAGTATCCTTTGCTCAAGAGATAACCTATCTCCTTCCTTAATGCTATGCACTCATCTGTGAGATGACCAGAATCCCCATGGTAAGCACACCATTTTGATTCGTCTTTGGTGGCAAGCGGTTTGTCATTCTTCCTTGGCCACCTAACCTTGTCACCTAAACTCTGCATAGAAAGGATTAGTTCATTATTATCAGCAGGAAAACAATATTCAGAAATAGGAGGATAATCCTCATCATCTTCCTCTTGTTCCACAGCATGCACATTCTGGTTGTCATGCTTAGAGTATTGCTTGGATCAGTTATCCTTGAGATAGGATCTTTATTTGTCTTGCTTTGAGGATCCTGACAATCTCTCGTGGATCCTTTTGTCATCCTCTAAACGAATGAACCTAAGGGCCCTGTTTCTTTCCTCATCTAAGTTCCTACAAGGGGTCATGACAAGATCATCATAGAACATTGAATCCCTAAGCAAACCCATTTTAAAGGCTTCTAGAGCTGTAGCAATATCTAAGTTAAGGATTTCTAAGGATTCTTTACTGAATTTAATTATGTAATCTCTAAGTGATTCATTATGACCTTGAGTTACCTTATATAAATCACTAGTTAATCATTCAAATCTCCTACTGCATGAGAATTGGCTATTAAACAAATTAACTAGATTAGCAAATGAAGTAATAGAGTAAGGAAGAAGACTTAGCAGCCATTTTAACGTTGATCCGGTAAGTGTGGATCCAAAGCCCTTGCACAAGCAACCAGATTTGATGTCTGAAACCTCTTCGGTGTCTCTCCTGAATGATTCAAATTTGGAATTCTAGATGTGAATCCATGTTGGCGGGATTCTGACATAACCGAGGGACCAGAGGAAGCAATGGTCTGCATCGGTATGAAGTCTCCTAGATAAACATCTGAACTTCCGGGTTGCACACTCCTTAAGTATCCTTGATCCTGGGAGATGTTGGATCCTTGAAGTGCTGTGAATGTAGGTCTTGGAGGATAATCCATGGATCCGGAGACCTAAGATGAAGATCCTTGAACCTGGAAGGAGGAACCTTGAACCTGAGAGGATCCTTGAACCTGGGAGGAGGATCCCTGAACCTGGGAGGAGGATCCTTGAACCTGAGAGGATCCTTGAACCTGAGAGGATCCTTGAACCTGGGAGGAGGATCCCTGAACCTGGGAGGAGGATCCTTGAACCTGAGAGGATCCTTGAACCTGAGAGGATCCTTGAACCTGAGAGGATCCTTGAACCTGGGAGGAGCCTTGAACCTGGGAGGATCCTTGAGGCTGGGAGGAGGATCCCTGAACCTGAGAGGATCCTTGAACCTGAGAGGATCCTTGAACCTGAGGGGATCCTTGAACCTGAGAGGAGGATCCCTGAACCTGAGAGGATCCTTGAACCTGAGAGGATCCTTGAACCTGAGAGGATCCTTGAACCTGAGAGGATCCTTGAACCTGGTAGGAGGATCCCTGAACCTGAGAGGATCCCTGAACCTGAGAGGATCCTTGAACCTGAGAGGATCCTTGAACCTGAGAGGATCCTTGAACCTGAGAGGATCCTTGAACCTGAGAGGATCCTTGAACCTGGGACGATCCTTGAGGCTGGGAGGAGGATCCCTGAACCTGAGAGGAGGATCCCTGAATTGGCTGCGTCCCCATGCATCCTCCTAAACTGGTGAAGAATCCCTGATGCTGAAATGAGGATCCTGAAGGCTGGAAAGAGGATCCTCGAGCCTGAGACATTACCGATGATCCAGAACGCATTCCTATTGATGCACCCTGGTATTGGACATCTGGAGCTGCAAAGTGCTGGGAAGTTATGACTGGAGTGTCGAAATTCAGCGACCTCGACATCAAAGGGGAGTGATCCTCTGCTGATTTTATCAATTTCGCGAAGGATCCTGCCGTTAGTTTTGACCTGCTGCTGCATGTGATCCTCCATCTGCACAATCAAAGCATAAAAATTACTGTTAGTAAGTGTAGAGGAAGAAACAACAGTTGGTTTTGTGAAAACGGGGGTTGTCTTCTTCGGAGAATTCTCAGCATTCTTCTGGAATGCAAGGGGGAGATGATGCAAAGGCGGAATGCCCTGTGAAAAAGTGACCGCCGACATAGAACTTGGAGTAGTTTTCCCTGAGAAGCCATGTGGTTGAAGGTAATGAACCGAAATGAATGAAATGAACAAAATTTCTCAGAATTGAAGCACCAATTGCCCCATGGTGGGCGCCAAACTGTTTTGGTCAAAAATCACACAAGGATAATGCAACCAAATCTGATTTTGTGAGGTATGATGCTTGGTTAATTGTATGAACAACAAGTATATGAAATCAACGATGAACACCGAGATTTATACGAGGAAAAAGCCCTTGATCTTTAGAAGATCTCCGGCATAAAAAACCTCGGGTGATGGAAACTACCGATCACCAAATATATTGCTGAAACAATAGTGATCCTTGTACAACTTCGAAAGAAAACAAGCTCAATACAATGAATTTCTAGTGTAAGTGTGTGTTTTTGCTAAGTGTTTGCAGAGAATTCGAGTGTTATGTGTTTTTGGTGTGGTGTGTACGACTTATGCTTTTTTTGAGCTCGTTTTCCCCTTAAAATGATAAGAAAAATCAACTAACTAACTTCCCGAAAAAGGTGGAAGTCACCCATGACCACCACTAACGGTTATTTCTTCAATATGCACGTGCCTAAAAGCATATTCCACGAGATTCCAGCAAAGAAGTGGTCCACTACGTCCATTACCTACATTTACACATTAAAAACTTGCAAAACATAAGTTCTGTTAAGGATCCTGGATCCTCAGATTCGTGATCCTCAGACTCGTGATCCTCAGACTCTGGATCCTCAGACTCTCTGCATCAGCCATTAAGCATCCGTGATCCATGCCTAGTCTCAGGATAGATGATCCTTAGCATAAAATTCATGCCCTAACAACCTGATCTTGAATTGCTTTGTCTTTTTCTTTGCAGAAATTTGCTGAGATTGAAGATTACGTGGGTAGCGTCGAGGAGCAGGACAAGAAGATTGCTGACCTCCAACTGGTTGCAGTGCTTAAGGACCTCAAAATTGCTGATCTTGAAAAAGCCCTTAAGGATGCCAAGACTCAAACAGCTAAAATCCTGATCGACATTGACTATGAGAAGCATGATCTCATAGAAAGTGCAAAGGTCTCTGCTGCCATCACAATGTACCAGACAAAACTACAGATGGCGCAGGAAGCTCAAGATCCTAACTTCGACAGAAGCAGCTGGGATGTTGAGGCCTGGAAAGCAAGGTTGGCTGATCTTGAGGATGATGAGGAGGCTGAGGAGGTTTTGGCGATCGAGGCTGGAGGTAGTGGGAAGGATCTGGTGAAGGATACCGCAGCTGGAGGGGAAGAGGATGCAGCAAAGGTGTAGGCTGCACAATTGGGCGATGATGGAAATTTCTAGACGTAGCCGGAGCCCAATTTTTAAATTTGGTAGTAGTTTTTTGTGGTTGTGATGTTGAACAATTTGATGGTTTGTACTGAACAATAGTTTTTAGGATTAAGGATCATGTATGATCCTTTGGACAATAGGCAGGATTGCAAATGGTGGAGGGATCCTCTGTTTGGGGGATGAAGCCATTGTGATCCTGCCGCCTTTATATTCCTGCACTACTTTTGAACCTATTATCATGGACACCCTTTACCTACCCCAGCGGACGGGCCACGTTTTGCTGGTAGATGCTCGGGGTAGGTGATTTTGACAACCTTTTAAGGGTTAATCTTTTGTTAATAAATAAAATCTTAATCTTTTGTCGCTTATCTTGTATTGTTATCCTTCTTGATTCTTTAATTCTCAATTGTTTTGTTATACATTTATTGAATAAACGATTTTGAATAAGTCAGATTGAAAATACTTAGGATATGATCCAAGATCAAGTATCCTATAGTTAAAGAATCCCAAAAAGTAAAATATTTTAAGGATCACAAGTTTAGTTGTCAAATTTTAAGGGTTATTCAAATAAACAATGAATAAAATTAAAAATAGTTAAGGATCATACCTGAGGATCCAAGTCAGGATCCTAACCATAATAAGGATAACTATAAGATAAACCTTAGAGAGAAGTAAGGATCAAGGATCCCTAGTTGTTTATCTTCAAGGACCTGAAATAGAGCATAACTTGGGACTAAGCCCAAGGATCGTATGTAAACTGGAGTATGGCCCTAACTGGCGACTATCCAAACTTAGTGACATGAAAATTCCAAAACCTTAGCTAACGTGAAAACGTTAGAAACCTTAGGAACGGATGTATGGTACGTCTACCATTATACTTAGGATCCTAGGTATAGCCAGTACAATGGAATTATCAGCCCCTAAAACGAGTACTGGTCCCACTGCCTTGAACTATACCAGGATCATCATGCGCTACAGGCGGAACTGGGGCAAGCCCAAATAACTGGGGTTAAACCCAAGGAACGGATTGCTTCTACAGATAACCAATGTTATGCTAAGGATACCTAAACTTTCAAAACTTAAAATCACATGAGAGATAGATAAAGGACACATGACCCTTATCCTTATATGAGAAAATAAAGAAATGAAATAGTTCAAGATTAGGATATTACCAAAGTAAGGATCACCGATACTTTAAGGATCCTTCAAGGATACCCCTAACGTGAGGATCATCTGTGCCATGAGGATCCTGCTCACATGAAATATTTCTTCAAGTGGACAGCATTCCAAGCTCTTGGTAGCAAATCACCTTCCATGGTTAACAATCTATATGCCCCCTTTCCTGCTTCGGCTTCAATCAAATAAGGGCCTTCCCATTTTGGAGCCAATTTTCCATCGGCAGGATTGGTGGTATTCTGAAATGCTTTCCTTAATACCATATCTCCAACTTGAAACTTCCTAACCCTGACATTTTTGTTGTAGGCACCAGCCATTCTTTGTTGATAACTGGCCATCCTTATCCTAGCCAGATCCCTGATTTCTTCAATAGTATCCAGGTCTTGAACCAAGTTCTCATCATTTTCCTCAGGATCACGAATACTTGTTCTAGCAGTTGGAACCACCATTTCTGTAGGGATCACTGATTCTGCCCCAAATACCAAAGAGAATGGAGTTTGTCCTGTAGCATTCTTAGGGGTTGTCCTATCAGCCCAAAGCACATAAGGTAGTTCTTCTGCCCATTTCCCTTTCTTGGATCCTAGCTTCTTCTTCAAATTGTTGATGATGATCTTGTTGGATGATTCTGCTTGACCATTAGCTTGTGGGTGGACTGGTGTTGATGTTATCATCTTAATCCCCCAACTGTCACAAAAGTTAGTGGTTCTGCCCCCAATAAATTGGGAACCATTATCACATATAATTTCAGAAGGAATACCAAATCTAGTTATAATATTTCTTTTAATGAAGGATATAACTTCCTTTTCTCTGACTTGGGCAAAAGCTTCAGCCTCTATCCACTTGGAGAAGTAATCAGTCATAGCAAGCATGAATACTTTTCCATCAGGTGCCTTAGGGAGCTTACCAACTATATCCATACCCCATCTCATAAATGGCCAAGAGGAGGATATAGGATGCAATAATTCAGCTGGTTGATGAAGGATATTGCTGTGTCTCTGACAAGGATCACATCTCTTAGCATACTGCACGGCATCTCTCTTCATGGTTGGCCAGTAGTATCCTGTCCTCAGGATCCTTGAGAATAACGCCCTGCCCCCAGTGTGGTTTCCACAATCTCCTTCATGGAAGTCTTTTAAAACTTCTTGGATTTCAGGATCCTCAATGCATCTTAAGTATGGTCCTGCAAGAGATCGTCTATACAACATATTATTTAAAATTGTGAATTGAGATACCTTAGATTTGAAAGCCCTAAGGTTTTCTCCTGTAGGAATCTCTCCATGCTGTAAGTATCTCATGATTTGTGAGATCCATGATCCTGATCCTGAATGGGATTGAGTATCCTCACTAGGGATAATTGCAGAATTATTTCCTATCTCCATAGCCACATGATCCTTGATAGCCAGGGTTAGGATATGGATAATAGGGATCTTGATATCCTCCGGGATCTTCAAAGATGATCCTAAGTAAGCCAATGCATCAGCTTCTGTATTTTCTTCCCTTGGTACCTATGTCAAACTGAAGGAAACAAAAGAGAGTGTCAATTCTTTGACTATCTCTAGATATTTAGTTAGCTTTTCACCTTTAACAGCATAGGATCCATTAAAGTGGTTTGTAATTAACAATGAATCTACATGTACCTCAAGATACCTGATCCCCATATGCTTAGCAATTTGCAAACCAGCAATTAAGGCTTCATATTCAGCCTCATTGTTAGTGGTTTGGAACTCACAAGCTATAGAGTGGGGTATTATGTCCCCCTGTGGCGATTTTAGTAGTATTCCAAGCCCTGTGCCTTTGACATTTGAGGATCCATCAGTATAGAGTATCCAAGGATCCTTGGTCTCCTCTAGCTACTCGACTTCTAACTCATCTTCTTCTTGTAAATCACTACTGAAATCAGCCACAAAGTCGGCTAATGCTTGGGATTTGATGGCTGTCCTAGGCTCATATCTTATATCATAGGCACTAAGCTTCACTGCCCACTTAGCCATCCTTCCTGACATCTCAGGTTTCCTGAGGACATTCTTAATTGGAAAATTAGTTTTAACAACAATAACATGAGTTTCAAAATAATGTCTCAACTTAGTAGATGCCATAATTAATGCAAGAATAAGCTTTTCAAGGTGTGAATACCTGGATTCGGCATCAAGTAAACTTTTACTTACATAATAGACAGGATGTTGTGTACCTTCATGATCCTTAACAAGGACCGCACTTACTGCTTTTGAGGATACTGCAAGATACAAGGATAGCACATCGCCTTTTTCTGGTTTCATCAAGGACGGGGTTGAGGATAGGTAATCTTTGAGGGCTCTTAAAGCATTTTCATGCTTCTCAGTCCACTCAAATTTTTTATTCTTCCTTAGGATATCATAGAATTCTTTGCACTTTTCTGAGGATTTGGATATGAATCTGTTCAAAGCCGCTATCCTGCCTGTTAGCCTTTGGACATCCTTAGCATTGGCCGGAGATTTGATGTTCACTATTGCTTTGATTTGTTCCGGGCTAGCTTCAATGCCTCTCTTTGTCACCATATATCCTAAGAATTTACCTGCTTTAACACTGTTAGGGGAGGATTTTCTAACAATTAGTGATCCTTATTTGTTATCCTAATTAATGATCCTTACTTCTGTGACAGATAGTGATCCTCAGAAGAGCTTTAGGATCAGGATCATGGATCACTTTAAGGATCCTCGTACTGACGATTGTTTATCTGTGTTTTGTATTACTTCGCAGGAGTAACAAGCTTGACTTGGTCTTGGCAACGGTACTAAGGAATATTCCACGGGCATTTCGCACACGATTGACCAAAAATGGACGTTGTGGAGAACGTGGGAGCTTGGCACAAAAGTCGGATAGTTAGTTATTGTAGTTAACTTCTATTTTTAAAGGGGTAACGAGCTAGAATTAGAACACTTAGCCATTTTCAGCTACACACACTCTCATATACTCGCACTCTTGAAGCTTTCGACGAACACTTATTAGTTTCCACTCACTTTTACCCATTTCACGATAGTGATCCTTGTACCTAGCTCGTTACTATCCGAAGTTGTAAACGTTTATTGATTTATTTGAGCTTGGTGATCGGTAGTTTCCATCACCCGGGGTTTTTTGTGCCGGAGATCAACTCTTGATCAAGGGCTTTTTCCCCGTATAAATCCTTGTGTCATTTGTGCAATTTACATTGAAGTGATCCTTGTCATTGTTCCACATTATAAGCATCATACCCCGTAACAGAGAGTTTGGTTGCATTATCCTCATCAGATTTTTTGACCAAAACAGTTTGGCGCCCACCGTGGGGCAATTGGTGCTTCATCCTTAGAAAAATTCGCATTTCTGTGCTCATTCCAGTTCACTACAACCAAGCAAATGGCTTCCTCAGCGAAGAATGCTTCAAATTTAATGCCTTCATTCACTTCTTCACAAGGCGTTCCCCCTTTGCCTCCACCACCTTCTGGATCCCAGAAGAATGCTGAGAATGCTGCAAAGAAACCAACTCCCATTTTCTTAAAACCTCCAACTTCTTCTGCTTCCTACACTCCTACTACTAGTGACATGTTTACTTTGATTTTGCAGATGAAGGATCATATGCAGCAACAGGATAAGTCCAATGAAAGGATTCTCAAAGAAATCGGAGACCTCAAGAAACAAAAGAAAACGGCAGAGGATCATTCCCCACTGGTGCCGAAATCTTTGAATTTTGATACTCCGGTGATTACTTCTCAACCATCAGTGGTTCCAGATGTTCAATATGTGGGTGGACCAAAAGGAGTGCACTACGGAACAACAACAGTGACTCAGGCATCGGGTTCCTATTTCCAGCCAGCAGGATCCTATCCTCAGTATATAGGATCCTTCATGAATGCAGGAGGTTATTCAGGAGCGCAGCAGATTCAAGGATCTTCCTTCGTTCCAGGATCATTCCAGGTTCAAGGATCCTCCTTTGTTCCAGGATCATCCCAGGTTCAAGGATCCTCCCTTGTTCCAGGATCATCCCAGGTTCAAGGATCCTCCCTTGTTCCAGGATCATCCCAGGTTCAATGATCCTCCCTTGTTCCAGGATCATCCCAGGTTCAAGGATCCTTGAGGAGCTTGCAAACAGGAAGTTCAGATGTCCATCAGGGAGATTTTATTCCAATGCAGACCAATGCTTCTACTGGTCCCTCGATCATTCCAGAGCCCCAACAATATGGATTGACATCCAATCTTCCTAATCTGAATCCAATGGGAGGTAACACTTTTAATAACTCTTATACTACTAACCATGGTCTTATGCAGGATCCAGGTATCAATCATGCCATGGCCAGAGAATTGCAAAAGCTAAAGGATATGATATCAAGTGTTCCAGGAGTGGTCAAACCTATCCCAGAGATCGCAGACGGGAGCCACAAGATATCTCGTTTTGCACCACCAATCTGTGATGCCGAGATACCCAAGAGGTTCCACGTGCCAACAATGAAGCTGTATGATGGTTCGACGGATCCTGAAGAACACATAGCACAATACAGGGAGAGGATGGAGATCAATCCAATCCCAGAAAGGTTAAAGGAAGCGTGCCTGTGCAAGGGATTCAGATCCACTCTTACTGGATCAGCTCTCAAATGGCTGCTAAGTCTTCCCCCCTACTCTATTACCTCATTTGCTAATCTAGTTAACCTGTTTAATAATCAGTTTTCTTGTAGTAGAAAATTTGAACGATTAACTAGTGATCTATATAGGATAACCCAGGGTCATAATGAATCATTAAGGGATTACATTACCAAATTCAGTAAAGAATCCTTAGACATTCCCAACTTAGATATAGCCATGGCTGTTGAGGCCTTTAAAATGGGATTGCTTAGGGATTCGTCGTTCTATGATGATCTTGTTATGACACCATGCAAGAACTTAGATGAGGTAAGAACCCGGGCACTTAGGTTCATCCGGCTAGAGGATGACAAGAGGATCCAGGAGAGGTTAGCAGGATCCTCAAAGCAAGATAAGCAAGGATCCTCATTCAGGAACAACAAGTTCAGATCCTACAACAGATCTGATAACCAGAACAATCTAGGTGATAAAGC
Organism: Helianthus tuberosus; assembly: GCA_030545235.1. Classification (NCBI taxonomy): domain Eukaryota; kingdom Viridiplantae; phylum Streptophyta; class Magnoliopsida; order Asterales; family Asteraceae; genus Helianthus; species Helianthus tuberosus. The sequence goes on from JARYGA010058046.1 coordinate 47,860, forward strand.
TAGATGGCCCAGAAAAAATGATAGGCCAGCTGCAACTAAGGATAAATCAAAGTGGTGTGCATACCATGAAGATTTTGGGCATCTCACAGAAGAATGCATTGCACTAAGAAAGGAAATTGGATACTTGTTGAGCAAGGGGCATCTAAAAGAATTGTTGGGAAGAAAAAAGTCAGGGACTCAGGATCCTGAAAGGATCCCTGAGAAGGCTCCAGCCCCTCCAGCAGATGCACAAGTAATAAACTTTATTTCTGGAGGATCAGACATTTGTGGCACATCCTTCTCAGCAGCTAAAAGGCATGCAAAGGAAACTAAAATGGATAATGGAGAAAGACCCGTTCGAACATCAAGTGTCTCCGAAGGAAAAGTCATAACCTTTGATGAGGATGATCGTGTTGATATCCAAGATCCTCATCACGATGGTTTAGTTATTACTCTTTTCATTTCTAACCATTTTGTCCGCAGGATCCTTATAGACGGAGGAAGCTCAGTGAACATTATCCAGCTTGATGTTCTAAAGAAGATGGGTATTCCCGAATCGGACATCATACCAAGATCCTCGGTGCTTGTGGGATTTAGTGGCGAAACTAAGAATACCCTGGGGGACATTAAACTCCCAATATACATCGAAGGCCTACACTCTTATCAAAAATTTTGTGTTATTGACTGTTTATCTTGTTGTAATGTTATCCTTGGCAGTCCCTGGATACACGATATGAAGGCAGTCCCATCTACCTACCATCAATGTGTGAAGCTCCCTAATCCTTGGGGAATAGTGAAGATTGATAGTGATCAGCAAGAGGCTAAGAATTGTTATACTTCATCGATGAAACCAGCTTCAAAGTCAAGGGAGCAATAGCAATCAAAGTATCCTCCAAGGAATGTCTTGGAGGCAAGAGAGCAGGATGTGGTAGAAGTCCTCATGGATCCTGATGATCCTGAATCCAAAATCTATATCGGATCAGGGATCCTTGGCGATATGAAGGAAAACCTCATATCCTTCCTCAAAAGGAGAAAGACTACCTTTGCATGGAAACACGAAGACATGACTGGTATATCTAAAGATGTAATCACTCACAAACTTGGCATTGACAGGTCCTTCAAACCAATCCATCAAAGGAGAAGAAAGTTTGCACCAGAAAGGAATGCCATTATCCAAGAAGAGGTAGAGAAGTTGCTCCGGGCAGGTATGATTAGAGAGGTCAAGTATCCAAGATGGTTGGCCAATGTGGTGGTTGTTCAAAAGAAAAACGGAAAGTGGAGGGTATGTGTCGATTTTACCAATTTAAATAAGGCATGTCCCAAGGATCCTTTCCCATTACCCCACATTGACTCCATGGTGGATGCAACTGCGGGTCATGAACTGTTAACTTTTATGGATGCTTCATCTGGATTCCAACAAATCCAAATGGAACCATCCGACCAAGAGGATACAGCCTTCATGACTCCAACTGGTATATACTGCTATATTGCTATGCCGTTCGGACTAAGAAATGCAGGTGCAACATATCAAAGGTTGGTGAATATGATGTTCAAGGATCAGATTGGACAAACTATGGAGGTTTACATAGATGATATGGTGGTAAAATCCATAAAAGCTGAGGATCACCTAAGGGACTTGGAGGAAGCATTCGATATCCTTGACAAATATAACATGAAACTTAACCCTTCAAAATGTCACTTTGGTGTTAAAGCAGGTAAATTCTTAGGATACATGGTAACCAAGAGAGGCATTGAAGCTAGCCCGGAACAAATCAAAGCAATAGTGAACATCAAATCTCCGGCCAATGCTAAGGATGTTCAAAGGCTAACAGGCAGGATAGCAGCTTTGAACAGATTTATATCCAAATCCTCAGAGAAGTGCAAAGAATTCTATGATATCCTAAGGAAGAACAAGAAATTTGAGTGGACTGAGAAGCATGAAAATGCTTTAAGATCCCTCAAAGATTATCTGTCCTCAGCCCCGGCCTTGATGAAACCAGAAAAAGGCGATGTGCTATCCTTATATCTTGCAGTATCCTCAAAAGCAGTAAGTGCGGTCCTTGTTAAGGATCATGAAGGTACACAACATCCTGTCTATTATGTAAGTAAAAGTTTACTTGATGCCGAATCCA
>JARYGA010058047.1:0-65268 GCA_030545235.1 Helianthus tuberosus
AATAATGACTTAGTAGAAATGTCCCCTGTGCATTATGTTTATGAATACTTAGAAATATTCTGGACTTCAGTTGCAACTGTTTGTACAATTTTTTGTGTTACAGGGGATAAACCCTAAAGTATCCTGGAGATAAATCCTTAGCGTTCTGGGGATAAACCCATAGGTTTTCTGGGGAAAATCCCAAGTTTTCATGCGCTACAGGCGGGAGTGTTTAAACTCCAAGACTTAGAAAGGTGAAAACCTTTAAACCTTAGAGAGTATGAAAATACCCTTTCGCGAGAGAGGGTGATCAATCCTCATATACCTTTAGGATCCAGGATATAGCCAACAATAGAGAAATTGTCAGCCACTTTTACATAGACTGGTCCCGCTATCTTGAACTATCCCTGGATAACTTGCGCTCCAGGCGGGGTGTTTAAACCCAATTCGATAGAAAGGTGAATACCTTTAAACCTGTGAAGGGATCAGGATCCCTTAAACGTGAGAGAGGGGGCCAATCCTCTAATCTCTCGAATTATCCTGAGTGTATATCCTGTAGCTATATCTCGAAGCATATTCTGTAAAACGACTGTAAACTACGGTGGGTGTTAGCCTAGCTAAAACCCATCCGATGCTTAAGTCAGTATCGCGTTTAAAAGAATAAATAATATCAAATATATTAAAAGAGATAGAATTCATACCATCCTGAGTTAGAAACTAAATTCTAAACTCACTTGAAATAGAGCTTAAGGTATACAGCATTCCAGGATCTTGGTAGCATATCCCCTTCCATATTCTTGAGTCGGTATGCTCCTTACCAAGATTCCGATTCAATCTCGTAAGGTCCTTCCCACTTCGGAGCTAATTTTCCATCAGCAGGATTGGTAGTGTTCTGAAAAGCCTTCCTTAATACCCAATCTCCAACTTGAAACCTTCTAGTCCTTATATTCCTGTTATATGCTCTGGATATCCTCTATTGATATGCTTCCATCCTTAGTTTTACCGCATCTCTTGTCTCATCAATAGTATCCAATTCTTGGCATAGGGCTTCAGGATTCTGCTCAGGATCCCGGAGGTTAGATCTTGCTGTAGGTATCACCATTTCTGTTGGGATCACTGCTTCTGCTCCAAATACTAAGGAGAATGGGGTTTGGCCAGTTGCACTCTTTATTTTTGTTCTATCAGCCCATAAAATAAAGGGTAATTCTTCTGCCCATCTTCCTTTCTTAGCTCCTAGTCTCTTCTTCAAATTGTTGACAATTATCATGTTCGAGGATTTTACTTGTCCGTTTGTTTGATGATGTACTGGAGTAGATGTAATCATTTTAATTCCCCAACTCTTGCAAAAGTCGGTAGTCCTCTTACTTATAAACTGAGAGCCATTGTCACAAATTATCTCGGCTGGTACCCCAAACCTGGTCAGGATATTCCTTTTTATGAAGGATACTACTTCTTGGTCTCTAACTTGAATAAATGCATCAGCTTCAACCCATTTAGCGAAATAATCAGTCATTGCCAACATAAAGACTTTTCCTCCTAGAGCCTTGGGCAATTTTCCTACTATGTCCATCCCCCACTTCATGAATGGCCAAGGGGAAGCAATAGGATATAGTGGTTCAGCAGGTTGATGCAGTATATTACTATGCCTTTGACATGCATCACACCTTCGGGCATATTCTGCAGCATCTTTCCTCATCATCGCCCAATAGTATCCTGTTCTTAATACCTTTGAGAATAATGACCTGCCCCCAGTATGGTTACCACAATCCCCTTCGTGTATATCCTGAAGCACTTCTTTGGTTTCGGGATCTTCCAAGCACCTCAGGTATGGTCCTGCAAGAGATTTCTTATACAAAACATCATTTATAATAGTGAATCGTGATACCTTCATCCTAAAAGCCTTAGGATTCTCATCCTTTGGGATGTGTCCTTCGTTGAGATATCTCATGATTGGAGCCATCCAGGACTTAGGATCCTCCTCGGGATACTCATTATCAGGATCCTGGATACTTACTACTTCCTTATCCTAAGATTTGAGAAGATCCATCGCAGGATACAGGATATGTAGTATTGGTATTTAGGTTCCCTCTGGTATCCTGTGTCACACCCCGACCACGTAGAACATACAAAACGTGGCGGAAAACGTCGGGGAGTGTTGTAACAGAATTAATTGTTTCATAACCATGGCATACAAAGTTGTATTTTATTTATTAAACAAGAGTGTTATATTGTCTTAAACAGGTAACAAAGAGTTCATAACATAATTAAACTAGTCTATCTTCATTTTTAGTCTCTAAGGCACAGGTCCGCCCTAGTGTCATGATCATCATCCTACGCAATAGCTCCTGAAAACACATGTGAAAATAGGTACGTCAGCATAAAAATGCCTGTGAGATACATAGGATTTGTGAAAAGAGGATTCATGACTTATGAGTTTAGAAATAGTTGTTTAACAAAAGTCAGTCATGAACCCTGTAAATTGTTTTGTTTTGTAAATCACTCGAAAAGCGATGATATGTATAAATAGGAGAATAATGTAAGGTTAAATGAATAACCAAGTAAAATGAGTTTGTATAAGATAAGTTGTTTTGTAAATCAATGTCTTGTGAAGATAAGTTGTTTATGTAAAACGTAATATGTCAAATATTGAAATGATTTAAGTGACGCTACGACATGTAATGTCATACAAACACTTATATATAGGAAGTACCAGCGGCGTATCCACCATGCTTGTATCATATTACACACGCCTCGTTACTCAAACCAACCACCAATGTAAATTGTTTATGTATAAATGAATTGTCATGTGTTAATGTGTAAACCATATTGAAATGTCTATGTCCAATGTAAACCACTAAATGTGTATATCAATGTCAAAATGTTTATGTTTAATGTAGATCATGTAATGTGTACCCGAAAATGTCATGTATGGTAAGCGAAATATATCAACTAAACCATATGTAAAATGCACAAAAACAAGGTATTGAAGTAAAACATTGTTTAAATCAAAGTTATGTTTTGTGGAACAAATGCATGCTATACTGATACAAACATTTATGCGGTATTGTGATAATGCATACATCCAAGCCTTGAGACTGTGGCGATAAACCCTTAAACAAATTAAAGGTTTATCTAAGTTATGTGTATCGAATTCGGTCATTCCTTTCATCCAAACCAACCTAGGATGTCCGGAACGGGAGTTGTCAATTCCTATGGTACCACTACCTACTAACGAATGGCGTAGCTAATGTTAATGAATGTATTGTTCCATTGTAAACAACCCAAATGTCATACCAAAATGTAAACATGTGGTGAAAACGACTGTACTAAGTATGCACACAATGGGCATACATAGCATGAAATGTAATGTGAAACAATGTACTAAGTATGCACACAATGGACATACATAGCATGAAATGTAATGTAAAACAATGTACTAAGTATGCACACAATGGACATACATAGCATGAAATGTAATGTAAAACAATGTACTAAGTATGCACACAATGGACATACATAGCATGAACACAATGAAATCATGTACTATAAGTGTACTAATGAACATAGCAAGTATATGATGTGAAAGCAGGAAAGCATGAAAGTAACAAGTAGGCACATGTGTTTCACCCCAAAACAGTTTGGAAAACAGTAAAAGAGGGTTCTATGTACTCACTTGAGATTGCTCAAAAATCCTAAGCTAACCACCAAGCAAAGCTAGAGATCACGGAATCAAACGGCACCTAATATAGGTAACTATGTTAATAAACCGGACCTATATCGGAGGATCGGATAGAATGAGGGCTCGTAAACCAAATGAGTATGGGAACTCATGTAGTATGGTTTAACAAGGCCTACATACTAAATGAAACCTAACATAAGTGTTTAAGACCCATTACGACCCGTTTAGGTAGCTTATGCTACTTTAACGCGTCGTTCGCGTGAAACGCGTTCGGACCGCCTAACTAGTCCTATGACAAGTAGAATATGCCTTAACATGCCTAATATTGTCGCCAAATCAGTTTAGATGTCAAAAGTTATGTCACATATGTTTATAATGAATTTTGGCATCAAAGGGGTATTTTGGTAATTTACCTAAGGCATATAAACTACCTATCAAACAACAACTTAAATGTCGTGACCATAAGGTATAACCTCGGAAGGTTATTCCCTACCTACCATGGTCACCTAATGTATTTGGTCGGATCCTAACGATCGACCAAATGGGTCGGGTTCGAAGGTATAAGCGATTTATTAGATCGCTTACCCTTACGACCCTAGACAACGTGGGAATCAGTAGGCATAGTCACAAGGGACTATAACCATCGTGATTACAATCACGTTGCGAAGTTCAAACGAACTTCGCATTGACCATAAACTGGTCAACGCAGAAAGTCAAACAAAGTTTGACTTTCGGACTCGAAAAGCGATAAAAGAACGATGGAATACTCACGAAGGGTCCCCGAATGCTAATCGTGATTCAAGTAGTTCAGGTATGAAACAAAGGTCTTAACTTAGAGCTCCTCAAATCAGGATTCTAGTGGGTTTTGCAATGAAGTGGGTTGGGTATTTATAGGATTTCCCGAACCGTTAGGATCGTTTCTTGGAAACCGTGATCGAATCTTGTGCGTACACTTGTTGGAAAGTTGTGGTAACAAAAAATGGCCTCTCATGAGCTGAAAGGGGCAAGTGTGAGTGTGTGGATAGGGGTTTAACAACTGTAATCTGCTGATTATTTGATCTTTTCTGATCTGGGACACTGACGCGGGCCGCGTAAAGGATAGACCTGGTTTTACGCGGGCCGCCTGGCCTGACTGGTCAGAAACCAAGTTTCAGATTTGACAGTTTTGGTCCCTGTTACGTATTTAAGCCATTTCCGACACGTTTAAGGCCCGTTAAGCCAACTTTAAGGCCCTAAAATGATGTCTAAACATTGTGGACATGAAACATGCTAAAAAATATGCCGGATATTGGTTCGTTTGGTCGTACGATCGCGATGATCGCTTAATTACGACGGAATGCTCATAAGCGCGAAAAACGATCCAAAATGCGTGACGAATGGATTTTTCTTATGCCAAACACTAAAATAAAATATTTTTGTGCTTTCATAAATTTTTGGATGTCCGGATGTATTCAGAACGTCAGTTATGCGCGAAAATGCAAACTTGTGCACTTTTTGACGTTTTTAGTCCCTAAATGACCCAAAAGTTTATTTTAGCACACCGAACCCCTCAAAGCCCATTTCTAAGCAATGTAAAGGATATTTATGGTATTTTTAACTTATGGACATGTTCCGGAATGTCTGTTACAGTTCAAATTGGCATACTTTCGCAGTTTGTCAAGTTTAGTCCCTGTAAGCGAATTAACTTGTTTTTGCCATACCAAAGCCTTCAAAACTTATTTCTAAGTTATGTAAGGGTTATTTAAGGTATGTTAAGCATATGTTGATGTTCCGGAGTATTTTTCACGTTAAACAGAGTACGTTTACGCATCAGTTTGCGTATAACTCTCCAGAAAGCGGTATAGAGTTTGAAATTGAGTAAAAGTCAAAACATGAAAAATGTAAAACATAACCAAACAAACATTGGGATCAAATAACATTGTTTTATTGATAACTGAACTGTTCACAATGATTACAAGTACAGATGTTACATCCTGACTGATGATCCTAGATTTGCCAAGGCATCTGCTTCAGCATTATCTTCTCTTGGTACCTGTTCAAGTGTAAAAACATCAAAATATCCTGCTATTTTTTTTGAGAATTTCGAGATATTCGATTAACTTCTCACCTTTAACTACATAGGTTCCATTAAAATGATTAGTAATTAACAAGGAATCAACAAATACTCATAAACTTTTAACATTCATATTCCTGGCCAACTCTAATCCTGCGATCAAAGCTTCGTATTCTTCTTCATTATTAGTGGCAGGAAATTCACACCTAATAGCCTGAGGTATTATGTCCCCCTGTGGTGATTTTAGTAGTATACCTAAACCTACACCTCTTACATTAGATGCACCATCAGTATATAATGTCCAGGATTCTGAGGTTTCTCCTAGTTGTTGTACTTCTAGGTCTACTTCATTTTGAATATCACTACTGAAATCAGCCACAAAGTCAGCTAGAGCCTGAGACTTTATAGCATTTCTAGGTTCATATACTAGATCATAGGCACTTAATTTTACCGACCATTTAGCCATTCTTCCTGACATCTCTGGTTTCCTAAGCACATTTTTAACTGGATAACGAGTTTTAACATGAATCCTATGTGTCTCAAAATAATGTCTATGCTTTGTCGATGCCATAACCAAGGCCAATATCAATTTTTCTAAATGAGAATATCTAGTTTCAGCATCTAATAAACTTTTGCTAACATAATAGACATGATATTGCTGACCTTCGTGATCCTTTACCAAGACAGCGCTTACCAATATCAATTTTTCTAAATGAGAATATCTAGTTTCAGCATCTAATAAACTTTTGCTAACATAATAGACATGATATTGCTGACCTTCGTGATCCTTTACCAAGACAGCGCTTACCGCATTTTGGAGTGGGGGCAGGGAAGTTTTTAGGGTATATGGTGACTAAAAGGGGGACAGAAGCAAGTCCGGAACATATTAAAGCTATCTTGGATATCAAGTCACCTTCCAACATGAAAGATGTACAAAGATTAACAGGGCGAGTAGCAGCATTAAACAGGTTTATATCAAGATCCTCAGAGAAATGCAAGGAATTCTACGATATCCTGAAAAAAGAATAAGAAATTTGAATGGGGAGAGAAGCATGAAGCAGCCTTGCAGGAACTGAATCAATATCTTTCAACTGCACCTCTATTGATGAAGCCCGAGGATGGTGAACTGTTATCCCTGTATCTTGCAGTATCAGGGAATGCAGTAAGTGCTGTCCTGGTAAAGGATCATGAAGGTCAGTAGTATCATGTCTATTATGTTAGTAAAAGTTTATTAGATGCTGAAACTAGATATTCACACTTAGAAAATTGACATTAGCCCTAGTTATGGCATCGACTATGCTTAGACATTATTTTGAGACACATAGGATTCATGTTAAAACTAATTATCCTATTAAAAATGTGATTAGGAAACCTGAAATGTCAGGTAGAATGGCTAAGTGGTCAGTAAAGTTAAGTGCCTATGATCTAGTATATGAGCCTAGAAATGCTATAAAGTCTCAGGCTCTAGCAGACTTTGTGGCTGATTTCAGTAGTGATATTCAAAATGAATAGACCTAGAAGTACAACAACTAAGAAAGTTGTTGGTAGTAGTGTTTTGGTTATGGTGTTTTGAAACAATGTTGGGTTGTAATTTGAACAATAGTTTTTAGGATTATGGATCAAGGATCCTTAGACAATAGGTAGGATAATAGGTGGTGGAGGGATCCTCTGTTTTGGGGATGAAACCACTTGTTATCCTGTCGTTTTATATTTCCTGCACTTCAAAGACCTATTAATAATGGACACCCTTTACCTACCCCAGCGGACGGGTCACCTATTGCTGGTAGATGCTTGGGGTAGGTAATTTTGACAACCTTCGAAGGGTTAACTTTTGTGAATAAAAATAACTTCAACTTTTTGGCTATTTCCCGTGTTGTTATCCTTGATTTTCTTATTGTAGTTATCCACTTTGTTTGAATTTATCAAGTTTAATAAATTATGTTTAAAAATGTTAGGATATGATAAAGGATCAAATATCCTATAGTCGATAAACTTTGAAAAGTTATGCAATTTAAGGATTATTAGTTCTGTTGTCAAAGGATAAGGGTCACTTATATAAATAATGAAAAAAATACAAAATGATCAAGGACCATACCTGAGAATCCAAGTTAGGATCCTAACCCTTTAATATTTATAAGCAGGATAACCAAAAGACAAACCTTAGTAGAAGGTAAGGATCAAGGATCCTTGTTCGTTTAACCTCAAAAACCTAAAATAGAAAATAACTTGGGACTAAGCCAATATAAAAGAAAAGTTAGTGACTGGGGACAAGCCCAACAATTCTGGGGACAAGCCCAATATACTGGGGACAAGCCCAAAGGATAACTGGGGACAAGCCTAAAGGATCTTGTGTAAACTAGAGTATGGCCCTCACTGGCGACTATCCAAACTTAGTGACATGAAAATGCCAAAACCTTAGTGTTAGGGGAGGATTTTCCAAAGATCAGTGATCCTCAATTATTGCCGAGCTTAGGGATCCTCAATACTGTTTGAATTAGTGATCCTCAGAGAGTATTGTAGGATCAGGATCATGGATCATCATAGTGATCCTTACACTAACGATTGTCTGCTTTGAATATGATGTTGTTTTGCAAGAGTACGAGCTTGGACTTGGACTTGGTCTTGGCGATATTCCTGGAGCATATTCCATATTTATTCCGCACGTGCTTGACTCATATGGAAGTTATGGAGTTCGTGGAAGACTTGCATGAAATGCGGATAGTTAGTTAGATTAGATTTTTTCCTAATTTAAAAGGGGATAGCGAGCTAAATTAGAACACTTGGCTATTTTTGGCTACACACACACTCGTAACTGCTCTCATCAGCTCTTGACAGTTTACTTGGCGATTACACTCTGTTTTGCACATTATACTATAGTGATCCTTGTAACTAGCTCGCTATCATCCGAAGTTGTAATACATTTTCTGTTTAATTCGAGTTGGTGATCGGTAGTTTCCATCACCCGAGGTTTTTTATGACGGAGATCAACTCTTGATCAAGGGCTTTTTCCTCGTATAAATCATTGTGTCACTTGTTCATTACATTTCTGAGTGATCCTTCATATTGTTCATTGATTCAAGCATCACACCTCACAACAGAAAGTTTGGTTGCATTATCTTAGCTTGATTTTTAACCAAAACAGTTTGGCGCCCACCGTGGGGTAATTGGTGCTTCATTCCTAAGAAGATTCATATTTTTGTGGTCATTTTGGTTCACTACAACCAAGCAGGTGGCTTCCTCAGCGAAGAACACTTCAAGTTCAATGCCGACAATCAGTTCTTCACAAGGCGTTCCACCTTTGCCTCCACCACCTTCTGGATCCCAGAAGAATGCTGAAAATGCTGCGAAGAGACAAACCCCCATTTCAGCATCAAGGATCCTTCGTCAGCTCAGGAGGATATTTGGGAATGCATGCGGGTCAAGGATCCTCCTAGGGTCAAGGATCCTCCCAGTTTCAAGGATCCTCCCTGGGTCAAGGATCCTCCCAGGTTCAAGGATCCTCTCAGGTTCAAGGATCCTCACAGGTTCAAGGATCCAACATCTTTCAGGATCAAGGATTCTTAAGAAGTATGCAGCCTCCAAGTTCAGATGTTCATCAAGGAGACTTCATACCAATGCAGACCATTGCTTCCTCTGGTCCTTCAATCATACCGGAACCCCGTCAATATGGATTCACATCTGGAATTCCAAACATGAATCCCATGGGAGGTAACACTTTTAACAATTCATATAACACTAACCATGGCTCTATGCAGGATACAGGTATCAATCAGGCTATGGCTAAGGAGTTACAGAAGCTTAAGGATATGATATCCAGTGTTCCAGGAATGGTCAAGCCCATTCCTGAGATCGCAGATGCTAGCCATAGGATATCTCGCTTTGCACCACCCTTATGTGATACTGAGATACCCAAAAGATTCCAGATACCATCCATGAAGCTGTATGATGGTTCAACGGATCCAGAGGAGCATGTAGCTCAATATAGGGAGAGGATGGAAATCAATCCAATTCCTGAGAGGTTAAAAGAAGCATGTCTATGCAAGGGATTTGGATCCACACTCACAGGATCTGCTCTTAAATGGCTGCTAAGTCTTCCCCCTTACTCTATTACTTCATTTGCTAATCTAGTTAATTTGTTTAATAGTCAATTCTCTTGTAGTAGAAAGTTTGAACGATTAACTAGTGATCTCTATAGGGTAACACAAGGTCAAAATGAGTCACTTAGAGACTACATCACTGAGTTTAGTAAAGAATCCTTAGATATCCCCAACCTGGATATTGCTACGGCTGTAGAAGCCTTTAAAATGGGATTGCTTAGGGATTCATTATTCTATGATGATCTTGTCATGACCCCTTGCAGGAATCTTGATGAAGTAAGAACCAGGGCCCTAAGATTCATCCGATTAGAGGATGATAAAAGGATCCAGGAAAGACTGACAGGATCCTCAAAACAGGAAAAGTAAGGATCCTACTTCAGGAACAACAAATCAAAGTCCTACAACAAATCAGATAACCAAAACGTGCATGTAGTGGAACAGGAAGAGGATGATGAGGATTATCCTCCAATTTTTGAATACTGTTTTTCTATTTATAACAATGAACTAATTCTTGCAATGCAGAATCTAGGTGAGAAAGCTAGGTGGCCAAGGAAGAGTGACAAACCAGCTGCTATAAAGGATAAGTCTAAGTGGTGTGCATATCATGAGGATTTTGGGCATCTCACTGAAGAGTTTTGTGTTATAGATTGCTTATCATGTTGTAATGTTATCCTTGGCAGGCCGTGGATACATGACATGAAGGCGGTCCCATCCACATATCACCAATGCGTAAAGCTTCCTAGTCCATGGGGAGTGGTGAAAATTGAGAGTGATCAACAAGAAGCTAAGAATTGCTATACCTCATCAATGAAGCCGGCCTCAAGACCAAGGGAGCAATAGCAATTAAAGTATCCTTCAAGAGATATCTTGGAGGCAAGAGAGCAGGATGTGAAAGAAATTCTCATGGATCCTGATGATCCTGAATCCAAGATCTTCACAGGATCAGGGATCCTTAGCGACATTGAACAGGAGCTAGTATCCTTCCTTAAAAGAAGGAAAACTACCTTTGCTTGGAAACATGAGGATATGACATGTATATCTAAAGATATAATTACTCATAAACTTGGAATTGACATGTCATTCAAGCCAATTCACCAAAAGAGGAGGAAGTTTGCACCTGAAAGGAATGCTATTATCCAGGAAGAGGTAGATAAACTACTTCGTGCAGGTATGATAAGAGAGGTTAAGTATCCAAGATGGTTAGCCAATGTGGTTGTTGTTCAAAAGAAAAATGGAAAGTGGAGGGTATGTGTCAATTTTACTGATTTAAACAAGGCATGTCCCAAGGATCCTTTCCCATTACCCCACATTGATTCCATGATGGATGCTACCGCGGGTCATGAGTTGTTGACTTTTATGGATGCTTCATCTAGATTTCAACAAATTCAGATGGAACCATCTGATCAAGAGGATACAGCCTTTATGACCCCAACTGGTATATATTGTTATATTGCTATGCCATTTGGACTAAGGAATGCAGGTGCTACTTATCAAAGGCTAGTCAATATGATGTTCAAGGAACAAATTGGACACACTATGGAAGTCTATATAGATGACATGGTGGTTAAGTCCAAGAAAGCTGAGGATCACCTTAGAGACTTGGAGGAAGCCTTCGATATCCTTGACAAATTTAATATGAAACTAAATCCTTCCAAGTGTCATTTTGGTGTTAAAGCAGGTAAATTCTTAGGCTATATGGTGACAAAGAGGGGCATTGAAGCAAGTCCAGAGCAGATTAAGGCTATTGTGAATATCAAATCTCCTGCCAATGCCAAGGATGTGCAAAGATTAACAGGCAGGATCGCAGCCTTGAACAGGTTCATATCCAAATCCTCAGAAAAGTGCAAGGAATTCTATGACATCCTAAGGAAGAACAAGAAATTTGAATGGACTGAGAAGCATGAAAGTGCCCTCAAAGCTCTTAAGGATTACCTATCCTCAGCCCCCGCCTTGATGAAACCAGAAAAGGGGGAATATATTATCCTTATACCTAGCAGTATCCTCAAAAGCAGTATGTGCGGTCCTTGTTAAGGATCACCAAGGTACACAACGTCCTGTTTATTATGTAAGTAAGAGTTTACTTGATGCTGAATCCAGGTATTCACACTCAGAGAAACTTATCCTTGCATTAATTATGGCATCTACTAAATTAAGACATTATTTTGAAATTCATGCCATTATTGTTAAAACTAATTTCCCAATTAAGAATGTTCTCAGGAAACCTGAAATGTCAGGAAGGATGGATAAGTGGGCAGTGAAGCTTAGTGCTTATGACATAAGATATGAACCAAGGACTGCCATCAAATCCCAAGCCTTAGCTGACTTTGTGGCAGATTTTAGTAGTGACTTGCAAAAGGAAGCTGAGTTAGAGGTCCAACAACTAGAAGAAACTAAGGATCCTTGGATACTCTTCACTGATGGTGCTTCTAATGTCAAAGGAACAGGGCTTGAAATACTACTAAAATCGCCACAGGGGGACATAATACCCCACTCCATAGCTTGTGAGTTTCAAACTACCAACAATGAGGCTGAGTATGAAGCCTTGATAGCTGGTTTGCAAATTGCTAAGCATATGAGGATCAAGTATCTTGAGGTACATGTAGATTCACTATTAATTACTAATCACTTTAATGGATCTTATGCTGTTAAAGGTGAAAAGCTAATCAAATATTTAGAGATAGTCAAAGAATTGGCACTCTCTTTTCTTTCCTTTAGTTTGACACAGGTAGCAAGGGAAGAGAATGCAGAGGCTGATGCATTAGCTAATCTAGGATCATCCTTGAAGATCCCGGAGGATATAAAGATCCCTATTATCCATATCCTGAATCCTGCTATTGAGGATCATGTAGCCATGGAGATAGGAGAGGATTCTGCTATCATCCCTACTGATGATACACAATCCCATTCTGGATCATGGATCCTTCCAATCATGAGATACATACAACACGGAGAGATTCCTACAGGAGAAAACCCTAGGGCTTTCAAAATCAAGGTATCTCAATTTACAATATTGAATAATATGTTGTATAAACGATCTCTTGCAGGACCATATCTAAGATGCATTGAGGATCCTGAAATCCAAGAAGTCCTAAAGGATTTCCATGAAGGAGATTGTGGAAACCACATTGGGGGCAGAGCATTGTTCTCAAGGATCCTGAGGACAGGATACTATTGGCCCACAAAGAAGAAGGATGTTGTGGATTATGCTAAGAAGTGTGATCCTTGTCAGAGACATAGTAATATCCTTCACCAGCCAGAAGAGCTCTTGCATCCTATATCCTCTTCCTGGCCATTCATGAGATGGGGAATGGATATATAGTTGGTAAGCTTCCTAAGGCACCTGGTGGAAAAGTATTCATGCTTGCTATGACTGATTACTTCTCCAAGTGGATAGAGGCTGAAGCCTTTGCTCAAGTCAGAGAAAAGGAAGTGATATCCTTTATTAAGAGAAATATTATTACTAGATTTGGTATCCCTTCTGAAATTTTTGTGATAATGGATCCCAATTTATTGGGAATAGAACTACTAACTTTTGTGACAGCTGGGGGATTAAGATGATAACATCAACACCAGTCCACCCACAAGCTAATGGTCGGGCATAATCATCCAACAAGATCATCATCAACAATTTGAAGAAGAAGCTTGGATCCAAGAAATGAAAATGGGCAGAAGAACTACCTTATGTACTTTGGGCTGATAGGACAACTCCCAAGAATGCCACTGGCCAAACTCCATTTTCTTTGGTATTTGGGGCAGAATCAGTGATCCCTACAGAGATGGTGGTTCCTACTGCAATAACAAGCATTCGTGATCCTGAAGAAAATGCTGAAAACATGGTTCAAGATTTGGATACTATAGAAGAACTCAGGGATTTGGCAAGGATAAGGATGGCCAGTTATCAACAAAGGATGGCTGGAGCTTACAACAAGAATGTCAGGATCAGGAAATTCTAAGTTGGTGATATGGTATTAAGGAAAGCATTTCAGAATACCACCAATCCTGCTGATGGGAAGTTAGCACCAAAGTGGGAAGGCCCTTACTTGATCGAAGCTGAAGCAGGAAAGGGGGCATATCGATTGCTAACAATGGAAGGTGATTTGCTACCAAGAGCTTGGAATGCTGTCCACTTGAAGAAATACTTCATGTAATAAGGATCCTGGATCCTTACCTGAGAAGTATCCTTGAAAGATCCTTACAGGACAGATGATCCTCATTCTGGTAATAATCTAATCTCAAGTTATTTCATTCTTTAATTATCTTATATAAGGATAAGGATAAGGATCCTGTATCCTTTATCCTCCTTTCACTTGATTCTGAGTTTTGAAGGTTCAGGTATCCTTGACAAAGGATTGAGTATCCACAGAAGTATCCAGTTATTTGGGCTTGACCCCAGTTATTTGGGCTTGACCCCAGTTTGGGCCTGTCCCCAGTTTCGCCAGTAGCGCACGATGATCCTGGTATAGTTCATGGCAATGGGACCAGTACTCGCTTTAGGGGCTGACAATTTCATTGTACTGGCTATATTCAGGATCCTACGTATAATGGTAGACGTACCATACATCCGTTCCTAAGGTTTCTAACGTTTTCACGTTAGCTAAGGTTTTGGCATTTTCATGTCACTAAGTTTGGATAGTCGTCAGTAAGGGCCATACTCCAGTTTACACACGATCCTTTGGGCTTGTCCCCAGTTATCCTTTGGGCTTGTCCCTAGTATATTGGGCTTGTCCCCAGAATTGTTGGGCTTGTCCCCAGTTACTAACTTTTATCTTATATTGGCTTAGTCCCAAGTTGTATCCTATTTCAGGTTTTTGAAGCTAAACGACCAAGGATCCTTGATCCTTACCTTCTACTAAGGTTTGTCTTTTGGTTATCCTGATTATAAGTGTTAAAGGTTAGGATCCTAACTTGGATTCTCAGGTATGATCCTTAATTACTTTGATTTCATTTATTATTTACATGAGTGACCCTTATCCTTTGACAACTGAACTCATGATCCTTAAATTACACTACTTTTCAGAACTTGTTGACTATAGGATATGTGATCCTTGATCATATCCTAAACTTTTTGAGGATATTTATTAAATTTGTTCTTCTTTACTTAATAAATTCAGACAAAATGTATATCACAACAATTGAAAAGTAAAGTACTCATAAGGATAACAACACAAGATAGCCAAAAGTTAAAGATTTTATTTATCCATAGTTAAACCCTTCAAGGTTGTCAAAATTACCTACCCCAAGCATCTACCAGCAATACGTGGCCCATCCGTTGGGGTAGGTAAAGGGTGTACATTGTTAATAGGTCTTTCAAGTGCAGGAAATAAAAGATGGCAGGATAACGAGTGGCTTCATCCCCCAAATAGAGGATCCATCCACCACCCATTATCCTACCTATTGTCTTAGGATCCATGATCCATAACCCTAGAAACTATTGTTCAAATACAACCCAAGATTGTTTCAAAACACCATAATCAAAAAACCACTACCAAGTCCTAAAAAAAATGGGCTCCGGCCACGTCTAGAAATATCCATCATCGCCCATTTCAGCAGCTCAAACCTTGGCTGCATCACCACCAGCATCATCAGCATTAGCATGATCCTTTCCACTTCCACTCGCCTCAATTTCCAAGACCTCACCAGCCTCTTCTTCGTCATCCAGCTCAGCCAACCTAGCCTTCCAGCCCTCATTGTCCCAGTTGCTCTTGTCAAAGTCAGGATCCAGAGCTTCTTGGGCCATCTGTAACTGGGTTTTGTACATAGCAATGGCAGCGGAGACTTTAGCATCATTTGTGATCTCATTCTTCTCCTGATCAGCAGTGATATGAGCCAGGACAAGTTCCCTCTTCACCAGATTGACATCGTTTTCGAGGGAGGCAATCTTCTGATCCTTGGCCAGCATGATCTTTTGGAGGTCCAAACACTTTAGCTCAACCTCTTCAACATTGCCTACGTAGTCCTCGATTTCAGCAAATTTCTGCAAAAAGACAATGTAAAGTTTAGGATCACATGATCCTCAAGTGGGCAGGATAATTAAGCTAAGTCAGTGATCCTTACCTCAGCAAAGTATTCAAGGAACTGGTGGAGAATTAGAGGCAAGCCTTCTAGATTGTCAGCCTCAGAGGCTTTCCTCTTCTTTCCCTTGGAGGTGGTAGGCTTGGGGATGGTAGTACTTGGGCTAGCAGCAGCCTTCTTCCTTCCAGATCTGGGACCAACAGTGGTGAGATCAGTGACACTGAAACGAGTAGCAGACTTCGATGATTTTCCAGCACCTACACATCCAAAACAGATAAGTATCCTTATTTCATTCTAATTTAAACATTTAATTATGCACAAAATGGGATACTTACTTGACATTGTAACAGAGCCTGAGGATACTTCTTGAGAATCCTGGGTATTGCTTGAAATGTTCTTATTGCAGGATCAAGCCTACGGAAAGCAGCAAGCCTTTCCTTCGTTGCAGGTGTTGTAATAATGTGTGAAACAGTAATAGCTGCATAAAAGAAACAAAAAGATGTTAGTGATCCTCAAGGGAGATAGGGTATCCTATGATCCTTCTATAAGGATCCTCTATCCTACCATGAGTAACCCATTTTCTTGGAAGATCCTTCCCGTCAGGGATGGAGTCCCTTCTGACAAAGAAGAATCGCCTCTTCCAGTTGGTGTCATTCTTAGTGGTTTTGAAGATGGGGTGTTCTTCACCGGGTTTGTGTTTGAATAGATATCGGTGAGATCCATGGCTCACAAGGTCGTACATCTCTGCTAATTCTGACATTCCCAGATCAATACCTTCACGCTCAATGATTCTTTCAAGGGTATACAAGACCCTCCATATCATTAGCATTGCCTGGATGTAGGAGATGCCGGTGAGAGAGAAGAAGGATTGGGTGAAATCAGGAAAAGGATACGAGTATCCTATTATAAATGGGGTAACCGGAAAAGCTACGCAGGTTTCAGAAACAAAGTCTCCTAGGACGGTGGGGTCAAAAGCTTTGAAAAAGGTGTTCGCCGGAAAACAATGGCGAATCCTATCTATCTGTGGATCAGTAAAGCAACATCGTTCCTTTGCAGAGTCTTCGTTGATCTTTTGGCTCTTCAAGGGACTGTCCTTTTTTGATCCTTAGCCGGTGAGGATCTTAACATCATCTTGGGCATAATGATGGTGGAGAAGAAGAAACAGAAGGAGAATATGAAGAGAGAAAGGAAAGAGAAGTACCTGATCAGATCTTCGAATACGGATTTAAAGGATGAAACGCACGAATTTAAATGCTTCCTAACCCTAATCTCTAACTTCAATTTATAATCATGATCTTGCAGGATAGTCACTTCAGTGACGTCAGGATGGCAATAGCTAGTCAGAAAGTAACGGCTATATATCCGTTGGTTTGTTACGGATAAGAACGAGAAAATATAACTCGTCTATTTACATTTTTACTCCTTATATTTTGGGGGCAATTGTTAGGGGAGGATTTTCCAAAGATCAGTGATCCTCAATTACTGCCGAGCTTAGGGATCCTCAATACTGTTTGAATTAGTGATCCTCAGAGAGTATTGTAGGATCAGGATCATGGATCATCATAGTGATCCTTACACTAACGATTGTCTGCTTTGAATATGATGTTGTTTTGCAGGAGTACGAGCTTGAGCTTGGACTTGGTCTTGGCGATATTCCTGGAGCATATTCCATATTTATTCCGCACGTGCATGACTCATATGGACGTTATGGAGTTCGTGGAAGACTTGCATGAAATGCGGATAGTTAGTTAGATTAGATTTTTTCCTAATTTAAAAGGGGATAGCGAGCTAAATTAGAACACTTGGCTATTTTTGGCTACACACACACTCGTAACTGCTCTCATCAGCTCTTGACAGTTTACTTGGTGATTACACTCTGTTTTGCACATTATACTATAGTGATCCTTGTAACTAGCTCGCTATCATCCGAAGTTGTAATACATTTTCTGTTTAATTCGAGTTGGTGATCGGTAGTTTCCATCACCCGAGGTTTTTTATGCCGGAGATCAACTCTTGATCAAGGGCTTTTTCCTCGTATAAATCATTGTGTCACTTGTTCATTACATTTCTAAGTGATCCTTCATATTGTTCATTGATTCAAGCATCACACCTCACAACAGAAAGTTTGGTTGCATTATCTTAGCTTGATTTTTGACCAAAACACTTAGCTAACGTGAAAACGTTAGAAACCTTAGGAACGGATGTATGGTACGTCTACCATTATACGTAGGATCCCAGATACAGCCAGTACAATGAAATTTTCAGCCCCTAAAGCGAGTACTGGTCCCATTGCCATGAACTGTACCAGGATCATCATGGGCTGCTGGCGAAACTGGGGACAGGCCCAAAAACGGGGGACTAACACAAATAACTGGGGTCGAGCCCAAATAATTGGATACTTCTGTGGATACTCAATCCTTTGTTAAGGATATCAAAACCTTCTACAAAACTCAGATTCAAGTGAAAAGAGGATAAAGGATCCAAGATCCTTATCCTTATATATAGGATAATTAGAGAATGAAATAGTTTAAGATCAGATGATTACCAAAATGAGGATCCTCTGTCTTGTAAGGATCCTTCCAGGATACTTGTTAGCTAAGGATCATGGATCCTTATTACATGAAGTATTTCTTCAAGTGGACAGCATTCCAAGCTCTTGGTAGCAAATCACCTTCCATTGTCAGCAATCGATAAGCCCCCTTTCCTGCTTCAGCTTCAATCAAATAGGGGCCTTCCCACTTTGGTGCTAACTTCCCATCAGTAGGATTGGTGGTATTCTGAAATGCTTTCCTTAATACCATATCACCAACTTGGAATTTCCTGATCCTGACATTCTTGTTGTAGGCTCTAGCCATCCTTTGTTGATAACTGGCCATCCTTATCCTTGCCAAATCCCTGAGTTCTTCTATAGTATCCAAGTCTTGAACCAAGTTTTCAGCATTTTCTTCAGGATCACGAATGCTTGTTCTTGCAGTAGGATCCAAGCTTCTTCTTCAAATTGTAGGGATCACTGATTCTGCTCCAAATACCAAAGAGAATGGAGTTTGGCCAGTAGTATTCTTGGGAGTTGTCCTATCAGCCCAAAGTACATAAGGTAGTTCTTCTACCCATTTTCCTTTCTTGGATCCAAGCTTCTTCTTCAAATTGTTGATGATGATCTTGTTGGATGATTCTGCCTGGCCATTAGCTTATGGGTGGACTGGTGTTGATGTTATCATCTTAATCCCCCAGCTGTCACAAAAGTTAGTAGTTCTATTCCTAATAAATTGGGATCCATTATCATAAAAATTTCAGAAGGGATACCAAATCTAGTAATAATATTTCTCTTAATAAAGGATATCACTTCCTTTTCTCTGACTTGAGCAAAGGCTTCAGCCTCTATCCACTTGGAGAAGTAATCAGTCATGGCAAGCAAGAATACTTTTCCACCAGGTGCCTTAGGAAGCTTACCGACTATATCCATTCCCCATCTCATGAATGGCCAAGAAGAGGATATAGGATGCAAAAGCTCTGCTGGTTGGTGAAGGTTATTACTATGTCTCTGACAAGGATCACACTTCTTAGCATATTCCACAGCATCCTTCTTCATAGTAGGCCAGTAGTATCCTGTCCTCAGGATCCTTGAGAATAATGCCCTGCCCCCAGTGTGGTTTCCACAATCTCCTTCGTGAAAATCCTTTAGGACTTCTTGGATTTCAGGATCCTCAATGCACATTAGGTATTATCCTGCAAGAGATCGTTTATATAACATGTTATTCAATATTGTAAATTGAGATACCTTAATTTTGAAAGCCCTGAGGTTTTCTCCTGTAGGAATCTCTCCATGTTGTATGTATCTCATGATTGGAAGGATCCATGATCCTGAATGAGATTGAGTATCATCACTAAGGATGATTGTAGAATCCTCTTCTATCTCCATGGCTACATGATCCTCGATAGCAGGGGTTAGGATGTGGATAATAGGGATCCTGATATCCTCCAGGATCTTCAAGGATGATCCTAGGTTGGCTAATGCATCAGCCTCTGCATTCTCTTCCCTTGGTACCTGTGTCAAACTAAAGGAAACAAAAGAGAGTGCCAATTCTTTGACTATCTCTCAAGATACCTGATCCTCATATGCTTAGCAATTTGCAAACCAGCTATCAAGGCTTCATATTCAGCCTCATTATTAGTAGTTTGAAACTCACAAGCTATGGTGTGGGGTATTATGCCCCCCTGTGGCGATTTTAGTAGTATTCCAAGTCCAGTTCCTTTGACATTAGAAGCTCCATCAGTGAAGAGTATCCAAGGATCCTTAGTTTCTTCAAGCTGTTGGACTTCTAATTCAGCTTCCCTTTGCAAGTCACTACTGAAATCTGCCACAAAGTCAGCTAAGGCTTAGGATTTGATGGCAGTCCTTGGTTCATATCTTATATCATAAGCACTAAGCTTCACTGCCCACTTAGCCATCCTTCCTGACATTTCAGGTTTCCTGAGAACATTCTTAATTGGAAAATTAGTCTTAACAATAATGGCATGAGTTTTCAAAATAATGTCTTAATTTAGTAGATGCCATAATTAATGCAAGGATAAGTTTTTTCTAAATGTGAATACCTTGATTCAGCATCAAGCAAACTCTTACTTACATAATAGACAGGATGTTGTGTACCTTCGTGATCCTTAACAAGGACCGCACTTACTGCTTTAGAGGATACCCCTAAATACAAGGATAATATATCCCCTTTTTCTGGTTTCATCAAGGAAGGGGCTGAGGATAGGTAATCCTTAAGAGCTTTGAGAGTATTTCCATGCTTTTCAGTCCATTCGAATTTCTTGTTCTTCCTCAAAATGTCATAGAATTCCTTGCATTTTTCTGAGGATTTGGATATGAACCTGTTCAAGGCTGCGATCCTGCCTGTTAATCTTTGCACATCCTTAGCATTGGCAGGAGATTTGATATTCACAATAGCCTTGATTTTCTCTGGACTTGCTTCAATGCCTCTTTTTATCACCATATAGCCTAGGAATTTACCTGCTTTAACACCAAAGTGACATTTGGAAGGATTTAGTTTCATATTAAATTTATCAAGGATATTGAATGCTTCCTCCAGGTCTCTAAGGTGATCCTCAGCTTTCTTGGACTTAATCTCCATGTCATCTATATAGACTTCCATAGTGTGTCCAATTTGTTCCTTGAACATCATATTGACAAGCCTTTGATAAGTGGCACCTGCATTCCTTAGTCCAAATGGCATAGCAATATAACAATATATACAAGTTGGGGTCATAAAGGCTGTATCCTCTTGATCAGATGGTTCCATCTGAATTTGTTGAAATCCAGATGAAGCATCCATAAAAGTCAACAACTCATGACCCGCGGTAGCATCCACCATGGTGTCAATGTGGGGTAATGGGAAAGGATCTTTGGGACATGCCTTGTTTAAATCAGTAAAATCGACACATACCCTCCACTTTCCATTTTTCTTTTGAACAACAACCACATTGGCTAACCATCTTGGATACTTGACCTCTCTTATCATACCTGCCCGAAGTAGTTTATCTACCTCTTCCTGGATTATAGCATTCCTTTCAGGTGCAAACTTCCTCCTCTTCTGATGTATAGGCTTGAATGACCTGTCAATGCCAAGTTTATGAGTAATTATATCTTAAGATATACCTGTCATATCCTCATGCTTCCAGGAAAAGGTGGTTTTCCTCCTCTTAAGGAAGGATACTAGATCCTGCTCAATGTTGCTGAGGATCCCTGATCCTATGTAGACGATGGATTCAGGATCATGGGGATCCATAAGGATTTCTTTCACATCCTGTTCTCTTGCCTCCAAGACATCTCTTGGAGGATACTTTAGTTGCTATTGCTCCCTTGGTCTTGAGGCTGGCTTCATTGATGACGTGTAGCAATTCTTAGTTTCTTGTTGATCACTCTCAATTTTCACCACTCCCCATGGACTAGGAAGGTTTACACATTGGTGATAGGTAGATGGGACTGCCTTCATGTCATGTATCCATGGCCTGCCAAGGATAACATTACAACAAGATAAGCAATCTATAACACAAATTTTTTTATAAGAATGGAGTCCTTCGATATAGATGGGGAGTTTGATGTCCCCCAATGTATTTTTGGTCTCTCCACTGAATCCCACAAGTACTGAGGATCTTGGAACAATGTCTGATTCAGGAATGTTCATCTTCTTGAGGACATCAAGCTGAATAATGTTTACTGAGCTTCCTCCATCTATCAGGATCCTGCGAACAAAATGGTTAGAAATAAACAGAGTAATAACAAGACCATCATGATGAGGATCCTGCACATCAACACGATCATCCTCATCAAAAGTTATAATCTTATCCTTGGTGACAGTGGAGGTCCGAATGGGTCTGTCTCCATTATCCATCTTGGTTTCCTTGGCATGTCTTTTGGCTGCTGAAAAGGAAGTACCACAAATGTCTGATCCACCGGATATAAAGTTTATTACTTGTGCATCTGCTGGAGGAGCAGGAGCCTTTTCCAGGATCCTTTCAGGATCCTGGGTCCTTGACTTCTTTCGTCCCAAAAGCTCCTTCAAGTGCCCCTTGCTTAACAAGTAACCAATTTTCTTTTCTAAGTGCAATACATTCTTCAGTGTGATGTCTGAAATCCTCATGATATGCACACCACTTGGACTTATCCTTTGTTGCGGCAGGTTTATCACTTTTCCTTGGCCATCTTGCTTTCTCACCTAGATTCTGCATTGCAAGAATTAGTTCATTGTTATCAACAGAAAAACAGTATTCAGAAATGGGAGGATAATCATCATCATCCTCTACCTGCTCTACTGCATGCACGTTCTGGTTGTCAGACTTGTTGTAGGATTTGAACTTGTTATTCTTGAAGTAGGATCCTTGCTTTTCTTGTTTTGAGGATCCTGTCAATCTCTCCTAGATCCTTTTGTCATCCTCTAGACGGATGAACCTAAGGGCCCTGGTTCTTACTTCATCAAGGTTCCTGCATGGGGTCATAACAAGATCATCATAGAACAATGAATCCCTAAGCAAACCCATTTTAAAGGCTTCTACAGCCGTAGCTATATCCAGTTTAGGGATATCTAAGGATTCTTTACTAAACTTAGTGATGTAATCCCTAAGTGATTCATTTTGACCTTGTGTTACCCTATATAGATCACTAGTTAAACGTTCAAATTTTCTACTACAAGAGAATTGACTATTAAACAGGTTAACTAGATTAGCAAATGAAGTAATAGAGTAAGGGGGAAGACTTAGCAGCCATTTAAGAGCAGATCCTGTGAGTGTGGATCCAAAACCCTTGCATAGACATGCTTCTTTTAACCTCTCAGGAATTGGATTGATCTCCATCCTCTCCCTGTATTGAGCTACATGTTCCTCTCGATCCGTTGAACCATCATATAGCTTCATAGTTGGTATCTGGAACCTTTTGGGTATCTCAGCATCACAAATAGGTGGTGCAAAACGAGATATCCTATGGCTACCATCTGCAATCTCAGGAATGGGTTTAACCACTCCTGGTACGCTGGATATCATATCTTTAAGTTTCTGTAACTCCCTAGCCATAGCCTGATTGATACCTGTATCCTGCATAGAGTCACGGTGAGTGTTATAAGAATTATTAAAAGTGTTACCTCCCATGGGATTCAAGTTTGGAATTGCAGATGTGAATCCATATTAACGGGATTCTGGTATGATAGAAGGACCAGAGGAAGCAATGGTCTGCATTGGTATGAAGTCTCCTTGATGAACATCCGAACTTGGAGGCTGCATACTTCTTGGGAATCCTTGATCCTGAAAGATGTTGGATCCTTGATGCTGAGAGGATCTTTGAACGTGAAAGGAACCTTGGGGCTGAGAGGATCCTTGAACCTGAGAGGATCCTGGAACCATGGAGGATCCTTGGACCTGAGAGGATCCTTGGACCTGGGAGGATCCTTGGACCTGGGAGGATCCTTGGACCTGGGAGGATCCATGAACCATGGAGGATCCTTGGACCTGAGAGGATCCTTGGACCTGGGAGGATCCTTGAACTGTGTGCATTCCCAAATATCCTCCTGAGCTGACGAAGGATCCCTGATGCTGAAAAGAGGATCCCGATGGCTGAAAACAGGATCCTTGAGGCTGGAAGTGAGAACCAAACGCTTGACTCATAGTTGTTGTTCCATAACGCCTTTCTAATGGACCACTTTGATACTGGATGTCTGGAACTGCCGATTGTAGGGTAGTTACAACTGGAGTGTCAAAATTTAGTGACCTTGGTATCAGAGGGGAGTGATCCTCCGCTGATTTCTTCTGTTTCTTGATATCACCAATCTCCCGGAGGATCCTTTCATTGGTTTTGTCCTGCTCTTGTATGCGATCCTTCATTTGCAAAATCAAATTAAAAAGATCACTAGTAGTAGGGTTAGAAGAAATAGAAGAAGTTGGTGGTTTTGAAAAAAATGGGGCTTTGTCCCTTCGCAGCATTTTCAGCGTTCTTCTGGGATCCAGAAGGTGGTGGAGGTAAAGGAGGAACGCCCTGTGAAGAACTCCTTGCCGGCATTGAACTGGAAGTGCTCTTTACTGAAGAAGCCATCTGCTTGGTTGTAATGAACCGAAATGATCACAAAAACAAGAATTTCTCGAAAACGAAGCACCAATGGCCCCACGGTGGGCGCCAAACTGTTTTGGTCAAAAAGCAAGCAAAGATAATGCAACCAAATCTTTTCTAGTGAGGTGTGATGCTTGAATCAATGAACAATATTAAGGATCACTCAGAAATGTAAAGAACTAGTGACACAAAGATTTATACGAGGAAAAAGCCCTTGATCAAGAGTTGATCTCAGGCATAAAAAACCTCGGGTGATGGAAACTACTGATCACCAACTAAGATTAATCAAAAGAAGTTTACAACTCGGGATGATAACAAGCTTGTTACAAGGATCACTAGTGTGCAATGTGCAAAAAAGTATGAAATCGCCAAGTAAACTGTCGAGAGCTGTTCGAGTGTTGTTACGAGAGTGTGTGTGTTTGCTAAAATTAGCTAAGTGTTTCTACCAAGCTTGTTATCCCCATTTTAAATTAGAAATAACTAAGTTAACAAACTATTCGATAATTATGCAAGCTCCCCACGATCTCCACAACGTCCACAAATGCCAAGCACGTGCGGAATCTTTAGGGAATATGCTCCAGGAATTTCGTTAAGACTTGGTCCATGCCTTTGCTCCTGCAAAACAAGCTTACGTACAAGGTAGACAATTGTTAGCATAAGGATAATGATAAGGATCCTGAATCCTGATCCTGCAATACCTGCTGAGGATCCTTAATTCAAACAGAATTGAGGATCCATGATCCTGGCAGCACTTGAAGACCCGTGATCCTTAGGATTAGAAAATCCTCCCCTAACACGGGGCAGAAAGAAGAATAAGGGTCAGGATACTGAGAAGGATTCTGAACGAGCAGCATCACCTCCTACGGATGTCAAGATAATTAACTTTATTTTAGGGGGGTCCGACATTTGTGGAACCTCTTATTCTGCAGCAAAAAGACATTCAAAGGAGGCTAAGACAGAACAAGGAGATAAGCCAACCAGGATGACAACCCTCACAACCGATAAAGTGATATCGTTTTATAGTGATGACAGGGATAGTGTTCAGGATCCCCATCATGAAGGTTTGGTAATAACTTTATATATTGCTAATCATTTTGTGCGCAGGATACTGGTGGATAATGGTAGCTCCGTGAACATTATTCAACTGGAGACACTAAAAAGAATTAATATCTCCCCGATGGAGATTACTTCAAAATCCACTGTACTTGTTGGGTTCAGTGGAGAGGCCAAGAATACTGTGGGAGAGATAAAGCTGCCAGTATATGTAGAAGGAGTCAACTCAATGCAACGTTTCTGTGTCATGGACTCCTTATCCTACTACAATATCATATTGGTAGGCCATGGATCCACGATATGAAAGTTGTGCCATCAACCTATCATCTGTGTATCAAGATCCCTACCCCTTGGGGGGTTGTCAAAGTGGAAAGTGATCAACAAGAGGCAAAGGAATGTTATTCTTCCTCGATGAAATCTTCAACCAAACCCAAAGCAGGATAGAAATTAAAGATACGGGCTCAGGATATCGCAGAGGCTTCAGAGCAGGATGTTAAGAAAATTATCCTGGATTAGGATAATCCGGATATCTTGGTGCTCGTAGGAACCAATATCCCTCAGGGTATTGAAAATCAATTAACTAACTTTTTGAAATGCAGGATGTCAACATTCGCATGGAAGCATGAGGATATGATAGGTATTTCCAAGGATATTATAACTCACAAGCTTGGAATTGACAGGTCTTTCAAGCCTGTTCAGCAAAAGAGAAGGAAGTTTGCTCCAGAACGAAACGTGATTATTCAAGAAGAGGTTGAAAGATTATTGAAGTCCAAGATTGCTTTGGTAAAAAATTACCGAAGCAATTAAGTGATCAAATTAGTTAAGTGAGGTAGTGTGCTTAGAATGTGTATAAAAAATATGCTAATTTAGTTGTTTGAAAAAACAGTTTTCAGGATACGGCTCAGGATATCTTGCTGTATCTACAATCAAACAATCAGCAGAAATGTAAAGGGTGACACGGGATGTACGAGAAAAGCCCTTGATCAATCTAGATCGCCGGTATAAAACCTCGGGAGCTGACAATCGCAGCTGCCTTGTTCTTCTTATTACTTCAAATGTCAGGATACAGTGCAGGATATGATGCAGATCAACTAAGTGTTACAAGGCGATTTGAATACAAGTGTAAGTGTGTTGTGAGTGTTTGCAGCTAGAGAGCAAGAGAGTTCGAGAGATTGTGTGTCCTTATCTAATCCGATCACTCCTATTTATAGTAAAACAAAACTAACTAACTAGCCTTTAAATCTGGGATATAACGAATATTTCCTTTGTGAACGTTGTAGTCCACGGCTTTCGGCTTCAACGTCCATAATCTAACAGATTTTCCCGAGTCTTTGGGAGAAGAAGTCCACTTGAACGTTATAGACTTGTACCATTAATCTGCATGTGAATTAATTAGTCACTACCAGGATACTGCATCAGGATGTTACCAATATCCTGATCAGGTATCCTGATCACAACAAAAGAAACACAGTCAGAATATTATTCAGGATATATGACCAGAAAAACACCCATAACAATTGTCCCAAAATATATCTGTTGGTATACCAATTCCAACGGATATATTTTAAAGCTTATCTCGTAAATCGAGGTTATTAAGTTGAAACGGCGGTTGAGGTGACACGCTACAACTTCCAATGCGATTTTTACTCATCACCCCCTATACTCGGCCTATATCTACTTGATTTTTCCTCATTATGATCATAGAGCTCCAAGCAAACTTCAGGTATTCTCTTTCTTTCCTTCTCTGTTTTTTCTTTGTTTAAATCTCTCGTTTCCTAGTTGAAATCTTCTATGGCCTCACGAACAAGATCATGCTCAAATGAGTCAGCTCCAACCCTTGAAAGTCAAAACCTTCTTCGAGAACCCAAAAAGGAGATTTGCTCTTTTAACAACGCCGACATTGCCGCCTTAAAAGATTCCGGTGCCTTTCCTGCCGGGACGATCATTCGGCCCTTTGACCGGGAGGTCTGTTCAGATGCAGTATCCAACGAGTGGGTCTGTTTCTTAGCCTATCCTTTCTCCTTGGGACTCCGGTATCCCTTTCCAGCCTTCATTTCCCGCTATTTCAAACTCACCGGCCTCAGTTATGCTCAGACCATGCCAATGGTTTGCAGAGTGTTAATGGTGTTAGACCAAATTAAATCTCAACATGTCCCTGATCTTGGTGTTGAAGATCTCCCTATAGCATATCGACTGAGGTCCCATGGAAATAACCGTTTTCTCCTCTTCTCCACTTCTAAGAACCCCCTAATCCTCAAGGCCACTAAGAACGAAGATCAGTGGCAAAGAAAGTTCTTTTTCGTAAAAAGGGATTCTATCGTCAAGGGTTTTGACCTACCAGTTGAATGGTTGACTTCGGGTAGGATTTAGGGTTTTAGGAATATCCCCAAATATATCTTAAAACTGTATCCCTAACTGATATCTTCATTTCTTGAGCAGCAAATTTCAGAGATCTATCGTCAAGGGTTTTGACCTGCCAGTTGAATGGTGGACTTCGGGTAGGAATTAGGGTTTTAGGAATATCCCCAAATATATCTTAAAACTGTATCCTTAACTGATATCTTCATTTCTTGTGCAGAATCGGAGCTCCGGATCAAAGAGATATATCAACTTCCTGATAGTGAGAGAACCTTCTCCCTGTCTCTCATAAGTTCAAGTCAAAAATCAAGTTCAGAAATGTCTGGTAAGTATGTTATTAGATTAATTACAGAATATGAGTGTTAAGATTTAAATATTTCTCCCTTCTTTTCAGTGCCGGTTATCAATCTTGAAGGCTTCCAGCTTGATGAGTTGGACAGTTAGTCTGGCCTCATGCCTGTTAAGCAAGAAACCAACCCTAAGCCAGCAGTCACGTCAAAGCCTACCGGTTCAAAAACCGCTACTGCGCCCAAAGCTCCCGCGGCTTCCAAGACTCGAGCATCCAGCTCTCATAAGAGGAAGGAAGCAGATTCTCCAACCTCATCCGACGTGTTTCCCTTTGAGAATCACGGGTTCACCGAGTCCAGCAAATTCATGACCGGCTTCCTTAGTCAGGTTAGTATCCTTATCCTATATCCTGCACACACATATTCAATATACATATCTATATATTGATACCTGTCCCTTTGATCGTAGGGTGTGGAACGTCTAGTGTTCCTTTATGAAGACGCATGTGGTCTAAACTCGATGCTAGAGAGCAAGTTGAAGAAGGCTGAAACCACCATTGCGGACCAATTAGCGATTGCCACCGCCAAATCAGAGCACTACGAAGCCAAGTACAAGGCAATGACCCAAGAGCATCAGTCTACCATCAAGAAGATCACCCACGAGGTCCAAGCCAAGTCCGATGCTGCCCAGGTCCAATACGAGCAGGATATGGCTTCGTACCGGGAAGGCCTCAAGAACTCTGTTGTCATCTCCCTCCTCCAGGCGAGACTGAAAATGGCCTATGAGGCTAAGGCCCTGGGCTGCGAATGCCCTTCATGGAATGTTGAGGCTTGGGAGATGAAGTTGAAAGGTCTTGGTGGTAACCCTGTGGAGCCTCCTGTGAAGTCTGCTGCGGAGGAGCCTGCTAAGGTGGTCGAGAAGGTGGCTGATGCTGATGCTGCAAAGGATGCTGGTGGCGATACTGGGAAGGATGCTGGACCGGATGCTGGTGCTGATGAAGCCATGATGGAAGAGGGTGCTGCCCCTTGAAAGCAGCAAAATGGGCGATGATGCATGTTGACGCCGAGGCTGGAGCCCATTTTTTAAATTTGTTGGTTATGGTTTGTAATCCCAAAACAATTTACTTTTCCTGCACTCGAACAATTTACATGTCCTGCACTTAAAACAATATGATGGCCAAAGGTGGATGGATCCTGAGTTTCAGGATGAAACCCTTGGTCATCAATTAGTATGGTTTGTTTTCAACGATATAACAGTTGGAGGTGGATCGGTCTCGGTTTGAGATAAACCTTCAACTGTTAAGTAAATATGGTTAGAAACTAATTATGCTTTTGGTGGATGGATCTCGGTTTGAGATGAAACCAAAAGCATAACTTTTGCTATGTTAATAATATAACCTTCTTTTGACCTTATCTATCATTGCCCTTTTTCATATAATTTCAATGTTCCAAACTTAGTGCAATATTTCAAATGTCTTATCCAAATATCATGAAAATATCTTGATCAGGATACTCGTAAATATCCTATTAAGACTTTCGTCAAATAGGGTTTTTATAATTCAAACAATTTAGATAAAGTTTCCAAAGAAAAAGGATAGTTCACTTTTAGTTTACAAAGCTTGTTTTGATAATAGATGTTTGACTCGTATAGTTTCAATTTTTCAATCTAATTACCATGCCTTAAACATTCTGAGTAAATTCCCTGAAATATATCCTGAAATATATCCTAAGGATATATCCTGAAAATATATCATGAGAATATATCTTGATCAAAATATATTCAATCTAAGTATTATACTTATAAAGGTTTTAATCAAACTTTCGTTGACTACAATTCCAGAAATTTAAACAATTTAGATAAGGCTTCTGAAAGAATAAAAAGGAAAGATCATACCAGATACAGAGTATAACCCTATCCTCATACTTCAATCTTTTTGCAACTTCTCCACCGGATATGACCCCGGTCTAGGACACTTAGTGAACTAAGCCCAAGCTTGATTCCTTGAGTTCTTCATAATTGTTATGGGTGAAATTCCGAGCCCATATCCTGAGAAATATCTTGGATTATATCTTGGTTATATGATATTTATTCACATCCGGGATGCTGATTCAGGATATTGGTAACATCCTGAATGGTATCCTCAGGATCACTAACGGATTATGTGCAGGTTAGCGGGTTAGAAGCTAGCAACGTTCACAAGGACTCATTCCGCGGAAGACTCGGTCCAAGTCGTTCAAATAAAGACGTTGAAGCCACATTACCCGGTCTACAACTTTTACAATGGAATATTCGGAGCATCCCATATTTATAGGAATTTTCGTTTGTAATTCGTTACTATAAATAGGTGGGTATATCAGATCGAATAGGACATCACATCAACACTCACTACACTCTTACACTTATTCTCTAGCAATTTTCACTTTCGCACAAAAGCATTGTAACACTTAGCGATCTGGTCAATATCCTGCACTGTATCCTGAAGTTCAAAGCAATAAGAAGAACACGGCAGCTGCGATTGTCAGCTCCCGAGGTTTTATGCCGGCGATCTAGATTGATCAAGGGCTTTCCTCGTATATCTCGTGTCACCCCCTTTACTTTTTGCTCATTGTTTGATCGTAGGTACAACTCAATATCCTGAGCCGTATCCTGAATACTGTTTTTCCAAACAACTTAATCAGCATATTTTCAACACACTTTTTAGCACACTACCTCACTTAACTAATTTGATCACTTAATTGCTTCGGTAATTTTTGACCAAAACAATTTGGCGCCCACCGTGGGGCAAGTGGTGCTCTCTTTACTAAAAATCTTTGTGAAATCGTTAATCGGTTTTCTGTTTTCAAAACTTTTTGCCACATTGTTTACAATGGCCTCAAGATCAAACATGAGCTCCTCCACTGTGTCTGCTACAACTTCTACTACTACTGGTCCGGTGCTTCCACCACCTCCTCCAAGGATGCAATCTTCTTCACAACCTCAGGATATTATCCCTACTCGGAGTATTCAGGGATCTGCTCCCATTTTAGCTTCTAATGATGAAATTCTAACCTTATTTGGAAGTGTGCAGGAACAAATGAGGCAGCAACAGGGAACAAACCAAATGCTGTTGAGGGAAATACAACTCCTGAAGTCTGGCTCGAGCAGATCTGCTGAGGATATCGTCACTCCACTACAACCCAGAACTTTGAACTTCAGTTCGACTGTGTACACTGAGGATAATAGGGGGAATATTGTGCCCAGCCTTCCTCAGAACCATACTCCTGAAGTATCCTCATCGGTCAGGATGTCGACCATGAGGAGTTCAGGATATGCTTCAGGATATGGGCAGAATCCTCTTACGGGTAACGTGTTAAACAATAACAATACTCATGCTGCTAACAATAGTGGATCTTTGCAGGATACAGGTGCAACATCAGCATTTACTAGGGAGCTTCAGAAGTTGAAG
This sequence comes from Helianthus tuberosus, assembly GCA_030545235.1. Classification (NCBI taxonomy): domain Eukaryota; kingdom Viridiplantae; phylum Streptophyta; class Magnoliopsida; order Asterales; family Asteraceae; genus Helianthus; species Helianthus tuberosus. The sequence goes on from JARYGA010058047.1 coordinate 31,558, forward strand.
GACATGATATCCAGTGTACCTGGAGTGGTCCAGCCAATCCCGGAAGTGTCCCAAGACAGCCACAGGATATCTCGCTTTGCATATCCTATCTGTGATGCTGAGATTCCAAAGAGATTTCAAACCCCCAACATGAAGCTTTATGATGGAACAACGGATCCTGAAGAGCATATTGCCCAGTATAGGGAAAGAATGGAGATTAACCCTATCCCACCGGAGCTCAAGGAAGCATGCTTGTGCAAGGGTTTTAGTTCTACCTTAACAGGATCAGCCTTGAAATGGCTCCTGAATGTTCCTCCTCATTCGATCACATCTTTTGCTCACCTAGTCAATTTATTTAATAGTCAGTTTTCTTGTAGTAGAAGCTTTGAAAAACTAACAAGTGACCTCTACAGGATAACACAGGGTCCTCAAGAATCCCTAAGGGATTATGTGAACAAGTTCAGCAGGGAATCCTTAGACATTCCGCATCTTGATGTTGCAACAGCTGTGCAAGCTTTCAAGATGGGGCTGCAAAAAGATTCTCAATTTTACCAAGACCTTGTAATGAACCCATGCAGGAACTTGGATGAAGCTCGAAACAGGGCCCTAAGATATATTCGATTGGAGGATGACAGAAAGATGCAAGAGAGGATGAACTCATCCAACACCTATGAGTCAACTAACAGGAAGTCAGAATCCTCATTTAAGCCATATCGCCCTAAGCCATATGGTAGAAATGAAAACAAGAAAGTGAATGCTATCGAAGACGAGGATCCTGAAGAATATCCTGAGTTATCAGAATATTGCTTTTCTGTTAACATTCCTGAATTAATGTATGCCATGCAGGGTTTAGGAGACAAGGCTAGGTGGCCTTGAAAGAATCAACAAAAAGCCGATTGGAAAGATAAGTCAAAATGGTGTGCCTTCCATGAAGATTTCGGACATGTAACTGAGGATTGCATCGCTCTAAGGAAAGAAATAAGCTATCTTCTAAGCAAGGGATATCTAAAAGATCTCTTAGGAAGAAAGAAGAATAAGGCTCAGGATACTGAGAAGGATCCTGAACGAGCAGCGTCACCTCCCGCGGATGCCAAGAAAATCAACTTTATTTCAGGAGGATCTGACATTTGTGGGACTTCGTATTCGGCGGCGAAGAGACACGCAAAAGAAGCTAAGGCCGAAAGGGGAGACAAACCTGTCAGGATGACTACCCTCACAACTGACAAAGTGATCACATTTGATGCTGATGACAGGGATACTGTCCAGGATCCTCATCATGATGCTTTGGTAATAACATTATATGTGGCTAACCATTTTGTACGCAGGATATTGGTTGATAATGGCAGCTCCGTCAACATAATTCAACTAGAGACTCTGAAGAGAATGAATGTATCTCCGATGGATATCACTTCGAAGTCCACCGTACTTGTTGGGTTCAGTGGAGAGGCTAGGAACACAGTGGGAGAGATAAAGTTACCAGTATATGTTAAATGAGTCAACTCGATACGACGTTTCTGTGTGATGAATTCTCTATCCTGCTATAACATAATATTGGGAAGACCATGGATTCACGATATGAAGGCTGTGCCATCAACATATCACCAATGCATCAAGATCCCTACCCCTTGGGGAGTTGTCAAGGTTGATAGTGATCAATAGGAGGCGAAAGAATGCTACTCATCCTCAATGAAATCCTCAACCAAGCCTAGTACAGCATAGCAATTAAAGACGCGGGCCCAGGATATCGTGGAGGATTCGGAGCAGGATGTGAAGAAAATTATCCTGGATCAGGATAATCCTGATATCTCGGTGCTCGTAGGAACCAATATCCCTCAGGATATTGAAGAGCAGTTAACTAACTTTTTAAAATGCAGGATGTCAACGTTTGCATGGAAGCATGAGGATATGACAGGTATATCCAAAGACATTATCACTCACAAGCTTGGAGTTGACAGATCATTCAAGCCTGTTCAGCAAAAAAGAAGGAAATTTGCTCCCGAGCGGAATACGATTATCCAAGAGGAAGTTGAAAGATTGTTGAAGTCTAGAATGATCAGAGAAGTCAAGTTTCCAAGATGGCTAGCAAACGTAGTTGTGGTACAGAAGAAAAATGGGAAATGGAGAGTCTGTGTAGACTACACAGACTTGAACAAGGCTTGTCCTAAAGACCCATTTCCTCTTCCTCACATTGATGCAATGGTGGATGCTACCGTCGGGCATGAAATGTTGACCTTCATGGATGCATCCTTAGGATTTCAGCAGATTCAAATGGAGCCTTCTGACCAGGAAGATACTGCCTTCATGACACCAACAGGTATTTATTGTTATACGGCTATGCCTTTTGGTTTGAAAAATGCAGGTGCAACATACCAGAGATTGGTAAACATGATGTTCAAAGACAAGCTGGGGGACACCATGGAGGTATACATTGATGATATGGTGGTAAAATCAAGGAAAGCTCAGGATCACCTCCAGGATATTAAAGGAGCATTTGATATACTGGATCAATATAACATGAAGCTAAATCCTGCTAAGTGTCATTTCGGAGTGGGGGCAGGAAAATTTCTAGGATATATGGTGACCAAAAGAGGAATAGAGGCGAGCCCGGAGCAGATTAAAGCAATCTTGGATATTAAATCACCCTCAAATATGAAGGATGTCCAACGATTAACAGGGCGAGTGGCAGCATTAAACAGATTTATTTCAAGATCCTCAGAGAAATGCAAAGAGTTTTATGATATCCTGAAGAAGAACAAGAAATTCGAATGGGGTGAGAAGCATGAAGCAGCCCTGCAGGATTTGAAGCAATATCTTTCAACTGCACCTCTACTGATGAAGTCTGAAGATGGTGAACCACTATCCCTATACCTCGCAGTATCAGGGAATGCTGTAAGTGCCGTCCTTATAAAGGATCATGAAGGTCAGCAATATCCTGTTTATTATGTTAGTAAAAGTTTGTTAAATGCTGAAACTAGGTTTTCTCATTTAGAAAAATTGATACTAGAATTTGTTATGACATCAACGAAGCTTAGATATTACTTTGAGACACATAGGATTCATGTTAAAACAAATTATCCTGTCAAAAATGTGCTTAGGAAACCAGAGATGTCAGGCAGGATGGCCAACTGGTCAGTAAAGTTGAGTGCTTATGATTTAGTATATGAACCTAGAAATGCCATAAAGTCTCAGGCTTTAGTTGACTTTGTGGCTGATTTCAGTAGTGACATTCAGGATGAGGTAGACCTAGAAGTCCAACAGTTAGGAGAATCCTCAGGATCCTGGACGTTATATACTGATGGTGCATCTAATGTAAGAGGAGTAGGATTGGGAATACTACTAAAATCGCCACAGGGGGACATATTACCCCAGGCTATTAGGTGTGAATTCCCTGCTACTAATAATGAAGCAGAGTATGAGGCTTTAATTGCAGGATTAGAGTTGGCTAAGAATATGAGTATCAAGAATTTGCAAGTATATGTTGATTCCTTGTTAATTACTAACCATTTTAATGGATCCTATGCAGTTAAGGGTGAGAAATTAATCGAATACCTCGATATTCTCAAAAAATTAGCAGGATATTTCAATGTTTTTACACATGAACAGGTACCAAGGGAGGATAATGCTGAAGCAGATGCCTTAGCAAATCTGGGATCATCGATCAGGATACCAGAAGGGACCCAAATACCAATATTACATATCTTGTATCCTGCAACGAATCCTCAGGATAAAGAAGTAGCGGGTATTCAGGATCCTGGAGCAGAGTATCCTGAAAATGATCCTAAATCCTGGACGGCTCCAATCATGAGATATCTCAAGGAAGGACACATCCCCGGAGATGAAAATCCTAAGGCATTTAGGATGAAGGTATTACGATTCACTATTATAAATAATGTTTTATAAAAGAAATCTCTTGCAGGACCGTATTTGAGGTGCTTGGAGGATCCTGAAGCCAAAGAAGTACTTCAGGATATACATGAAGGGGATTGTGGTAACCACACTGGGGGCAGATCATTGTTCTCGAAAGTATTAAGGACAGGATATTATTGGCCAACGATGAGGAAAGATGCTGCAGAATATGCTCGAAGGTGTGATACATGTCAAAGGCATAGTAACATACTACATCAACTAGCTGAACCACTATATCCTGTAGCATCCCCTTGGCCATTCATGAAATGGGGGATGGATATAGTAGGGAAGTTACCAAAAGCTCCGGGAGGAAAAGTCTTTATGCTAGCAATGACGGATTATTTCTCTAAGTGGGTTGAAGCTGAAGCATTTGTTCAAGTTAGAAACCAAGAAGTAGTATCCTTCATAAAGAGGAATATCCTGACCAAGTTTGGGGTACCAGCTGAAATCATTTGTGATAATGGGTCCCAGTTTATAAGCAAGCGGACTACTGACTTTTGCAAGAGTTGGGGAATCAAAATGATCACGTCTACTCCGGTACATCCTCAAGCGAATGGACAAGCTGAATCCTCGAACAAGATAATTGTCAATAACTTAAAGAAGAGACTTGGAGCCAAAAAAGGAAGATGGGCAGAAGAATTACTCTTTGTTTTGTGGGCTGATAGGACAACGGTAAAGAATGCAACCGGCCAAACCCCATTTTCCTTGGTATTTGGAGCAGAAGCAGTGATTCCAACGGAAATGGCGATACCTACTGCAAGATCTATCCTACAGGATCCTGAACAGAATCCTGAAGCCTTATGTCGAGATTTGGATACTATAGATGAAAAAAGAGATGCAGCAAGGCTAAGGATGGCAGCATATCAACAAAGAATATCCAGAGCATATAAAAAGAATATAAGGACTAGGAGATTTCGAGTTGGTGATTGGGTGCTAAGAAAGGCTTTTCAAAATACCACTAATCCTGCCGATGGCAAGCTAGCTCCAAAATGGGAAGGACCATATAAAGTTGAGTCAGAAGCAGGGAAAGGAGCATATCGACTCAAGAATATGGAAGGGGATATGCTACCGAGATCCTGGAATGCAATCCACTTAAAACTCTATTTCAAGTAAGAATAGAATTTAATTTCTATCTCAAAAGGGTATGTATTCTATCTCTTTTAAATATATTTGTTTATTATCTTGAACCCAATACTGACATAAGCATCGGAGGGGTGTTAGCCAAGCTAACACCCACCTTAGTTTACAGTTGTTTTGCAGCATATGTTTCAGGATATAGCTCCAGGATATGCACTCAGGATAACTCGAAAGATTAGAGGATTGGCCCCCTCTCTCACGTTTAAGGGATCCTGATCCCTTCAAAGGTTTAAAGGTATTCACCTTTCTTTCGAATTGGGTTTAAACACCTCGCCTGGAGTGCAAGTTATCTAGGTATAGTTCAAGGTAGCGGGACCAGTTCATGTAAAAGTGGTTGACAATTTCGTTACTGTTGGCTATATCCTGGATCCTGAAGGTATATGAGGATTGATCACCCTCTCTCACGAAAGGGTATTTTCATACTCTCTAAGGTTTAAAGGTTTTCACCTTTCTAAGATTTGGAGATTTTACACTCTCGCCAGTAGCGCATGAAATTAAGGGTTTATCCCCAGGATATCAGGGTTTATCCCCAGGGTATTAAGGGTTTATCCCCAGTATGCTGAGGATTCATTCCAGGATATCAAGGGTTTTGCCTCGGGGTGTTCGGAATTTATTCAAGCCAAAGTGTGAATACATTTGCATTTTTGTGTCGTACACAGGGGACATACATTATACTATTCAAAGGATGGATCCAAGTTTGTAAGTATGCACTGGGGACATTCCTAAGGTGGAAGATTGGAATTGACTCTCTAAGAGTCTTTGGTATGATCTTTCCTTTTTTCAAATGACTTAAGTTTTCTAAGTTATATGACAATATCCCGACCAGGATATCTTTTAGGATACTTGTCAGGATATTTTCAGAATGTGTTCCCATAATATTCCCAAGAATGTTCAAACAAAACAGTTTTCATAAGTGAAATTTGTACACTAATAACAACAATAGTAAGGCCAAAAGAGAAGTTATATTATTAACATAGCAAAAGTTTGTGCTTTTGGTTTCATCTCAAACCGAGATCCATCCACCAAAAGCACAATTAGTCTTTAAACATATTTACCCAACAGTTGAAGGTTTCATCTCAAACCGAGACCCATCCACCTCAACTGTTGTATTGTTCAAAAAGCATGCAGGAAATGTAAATTGTTCAGGTGCAGAAAAGTAAAGTGCGGAAAAAGTAAATTGTTTTGGGGATTACAGACCAACATTCAAATTTAAAAAGGTGGGCTCCGGCCTTGGCACATATATGCATCATTGCCCACCTGAATGCCCTCATACAGCGGCATCTTCTCCAACCTTCTCTGCCTTTCCAGCTCCAGCATCTGTCCCAGCATCCTCTCCAGCATCCTTCTTATCTCCAGCCTTGTCTACCACCTCTGCAGTCTTAGAGGATTCCCCGGCTTCAGCAGGGAGTGGCACAGCTTTGCCTCCAAGCTCCTTCATCTTGGCCACCCATGATTCAACCGGCCAGGATGGGCATACAAGGCCTGTCTCCTTGGCCTCGTAGGCCATCTTGATGCGAGCTTGTAGCAGGGAGACGATAGCAGAGGCTTTGATCCCTTCCCGGAAAGAAACCATGGCCTGTTCGTGATCCATTTGGACGGTGGCGAGTTTGAGCTCAGCATCTTGGGTGACCTTCTTCAGCATGCCCTCGTAGTGCCGGGTCTTTGCTTCAGCAATGGCACCTTGGTCGGCAACGGTGCTTTCAAGCTGGTTGATCCTGGCTTCATGGAGTGCAACAGTACCACAGGCATCGTTGTACAGGTGGAGCAAATGCTAGAGGCCCTGCACATCAAGTTCAGGTATGAGTTAGAATATAGTAATCGGGATATCCTATCTGAATATATATGCAGGATATGTATCAGGATATTACCTTGTTGAGGAAGGATGTCATTGGCTCTAAGGAGTCAGAAAAGCTGAGTTCATCGTAGGAGAACCCTTCTGGACCTGGAGCACTGATTTCAGGAGCTTTCCTCTTTTTTGCTATGGAAGCACGAGTCCTCAGATTGGCCTTAGGAGCCGGGAGCGGCTTGGAGCTGGTGGCAGCAGAGGTCTCTTTCTTGACCATGACTGGGGTAGGATAGCTGTCAAGTTCATCGAGGTCTAGGTAGACTGGAACCTTGCTGGAGTCTGCATACAGGGAGTAAAATTTCTCCTAAGTATATCAAATAAAGACATGTGTATACAGGATATTTTGCAGGATCCTCACCAGTCATGTTTGCACTAGAAAGAGGACTTGGAGATGGTGGAGACGGGTTGAAACTTCTTTCAGCCTCTGGAAGGAGTCTGATGACGTCAATCCTTTTCTTTGAATCAACAAGGGGAGGTGCAATCTTCCTGAAATCAGCTGTGTGCACAATAGAAAAAAGAAAGTTAATCAGTTCAGGATATGGAACAGGATAAGAGGCAGGATCATCCTTAAACCCTAAATCCTACCCTTTTTCAACCAATTCACCGGATATTCCGTTCCACCAGGGATTGAGTCTCTTTTTACAAAGAAGAACTTAGATTGCCAATTATCCTCGTTCCTGGTGGCACGAAGTATCAGCGGGTCGCCGGAGGTGGAATATAACAAAAATCTACATGATCTGTGGCATCTAAGCCGGTAAGCTAGGGGGAGATCATGAACAGAAAGATCAGGGATGTGGTTTTTCTTGATCTGATCAAGAACGGACAGAACACGCCAAAGCATTGGCATTGTTTGACTGAAAGAGATTTTTGTAATCTTGAAGAATTCGGTGATGAAGTCTGGAAAGGGGAACTGTAACCCTAAGGTGAAGGGAAAGGCACTAAAGCACAACCACTCATTGGAAACCATATCCGACCGGATTTCCCGGTCGAACGGCCGGAATACCGTTCCTTTCGGAAAGATACCGGAGGATTTCAAAGCCGACAAGTGGGCACTATCAAAAGAATATATTTCTTTCTCCGGTTCTTGGAGAAGATTATGCTGGATGAATGTGGGAGCCGAATCACCAGAACCGGATCTTGTATGTCTCGGCATTTGATCGCCTGAATTTTTGACCGGAAAAGGAGGATGAAGATGAAGATTAGAGAGAGAATGTTTACCTTTTTCCTTATCGGTAGTGATTAAAAAAGAGATGAGAATGAGAAGATATAGGGTGCAATGAGTAAATATAGGCTGAGTAAGTTGCAAACGGTCACATCATTGGTCTTATCTCTTAATTGCCTCGATCTCTGTGAAAAATGTAACCGTTAGTGGCAGGATACTAAACGGTAACATTTTTGGTGACAATTGTTATGGGTAAAATTCCGAGCCCATATCCTGAGAAATATCTTGGATTATATCTTGGTTATATGATATTTGTTCACATCTGTGATGCTGATTCAGGATATTGGTAACATCTTGAATGGTATCCTCAGGATCACTAACGGATTATGTGTAGGTAAGCGGGTTAGAAGCTAGCAACGTTCACAAGGACTCATTCCGCGGAAGACTCGGTCCAAATCATTCAAATAAAGACGTTGAAGCCGCATTACTCGGTCTACAACGTTTACAATGGAATATTCGGAGCATCCCATATTTATAGGAATTTCCGTTTGTAATTCATTACTATAAATAGGTGGGTATATCAGATCGAATAGGACATCACATCAACACTCACTACACTCTTACACTTGTTCTCTAGCAATTTTCACTTTCGCACAAAAGCATTGTAACACTTAGCGATCTGGTCAATATCCTGCACTGTATCCTGAAGTTCAAAGCAATAAGAAGAACAAGGCAGCTGCGATTGTCAGCTCCTGAGGTTTTATGCCGGCGATCTAGATTGATCAAGGGCTTTCCTCGTATATCTCGTGTCACCCCCTTTACTTTTTGCTCATTGTTTGATCGTAGATACAGCTCAATATCCTGAGCCGTATCCTGAATACTGTTTTTCCAAACAACTTAACCAGCATATTTTCAACACACTTTTTAGCACACTACCTCACTTAACTAATTTGATCACTTAATTGTTTCGGTAATTTTTGACCAAAACAATAATGCCTTAGTAGAAATGTCCCCTGTGCATTATGTTTTTGAATACTTAGAAATATTCTAGACTTCAGTTGCAACTGTTTGTACAATTTTTTGTGTTACAGGGGATAAACCCTAAAATATCCTGGAGATAAAACCTTAGCGTTCTGGGGATAAACCCATAGGTTTTCTGGGGAAAATCCCAAGTTTTCATGCGCTACAGGCGGGAGTGTTTAAACTCCAAGACTTAGAAAGGTGAAAACCTTTAACCGTAGAGAGTATGAAAATACCCTTTCGCGAGAGAGGGTGATCAATCCTCATATACCTTTAGGATCCAGGATATAGCCAACAATAGAGAAATTGTCAGCCACTTTTACATAGACTGGTCCCGCTATCTTGAACTATCCCTGGATTACTTGCGCTCCAGGCGGGGTGTTTAAACCCAATTCGAGAGAAAGGTGAATACCTTTAAACCTGTGAAGGGATCAGGATCCCTTAAACGTGAGAGAGGGGGCCAATCCTCTAATCTCTCGAATTATCCTGAGTGTATATCCTGGAGCTATATCTCGAAGCATATTCTGTAAAACGACTGTAAACTACGGTGGTTGTTAGCCTAGCTAACACCCCTCCGATGCTTAAGTCAGTATCGCGTTTAAAAGAATAAATAATATCAAATATATTAAAAGAGATAGAATTCATACCATCCTAAGTTAGAAACTAAATTCTAAACTCACTTGAAATAGAGCTTTAGGTATACAGCATTCCAGGATCTTGGTAGCATATCCCCTTCCATATTCTTGAGTCGGTATGCTCCTTACCAAGATTCCGATTCAATCTCATAAGGTCCTTCCCACTTCGGAGCTAATTTTCCATCAGCAGGATTGGTAGTGTTCTGAAAAGCCTTCCTTAATACCCAATCTCCAACTTGAAACCTTCTAGTCCTTATATTCCTGTTATATGCTCTGGATATCCTCTGTTGATATGCTGCCATCCTTAGTTTTACCGCATCTCTTGTCTCATCAATAGTATCCAATTCTTGGCATAGGGCTTCAGGATTCTGCTCAGGATCCCGGAGGTTAGATCTTGCTGTAGGTATCACCATTTCTGTTGGGATCACTGCTTCTGCTAAATATACTAAGGAGAATGGGGCTTGGCCAGTTGCACTCTTTATTTTTGTTCTATCAGCCCATAAAATAAAGGGTAATTCTTCTGCCCATCTTCCTTTCTTAGCTCCTAGTCTCTTCTTCAAATTGTTGACAATTATCATGTTCGAGGATTCTGCTTGTCCGTTTGTTTGATGATGTACTGGAGTAGATGTAATCATTTTAATTCCCCAACTCTTGCAAAAGTCGGTAGTCCTCTTACTTATAAACTGAGAGCCATTGTCACAAATTATCTCGGCTGGTACTCCAAACCTGGGCAGGATATTCCTTTTTATGAATGATACTACTTCTTGGTCTCTAACTTGAATAAATGCATCAGCTTCAACCCATTTAGAGAAATAATCAGTCATTGCCAGCATAAAGACTTTTCCTCCTGGAGCCTTGGGCAATTTTCCTACTATGTCCATCCCCCACTTCATGAATGGCCAAGGGGAAGCAATAGGATATAGTGGTTCAGCAGGTTGATGCAGTATATTACTATGCCTTTGACATGCATCACACCTTCGGGCATATTCTGCAGCATCTTTCCTCATCGTCGGCCAATAGTATCCTGTTCTTAATAACTTTGAGAATAATGACCTGCCCCCAGTATGGTTACCACAATCCCCTTCGTGTATATCCTGAAGCACTTCTTTGGTTTCGGGATCTTCCAAGCACCTTAGGTATGGTCCTGCAAGAGATTTCTTATACAAAACATCATTTATAATAGTGAATCGTGATGCCTTCATCCTAAAAGCCTTAGGATTCTCATCCTTTGGGATGTGTCCTTCCTTGAGATATCTCATGATTGGAGCCATCCAGGACTTAGGATCCTCCTCGGGATACTCATTATCAGGATCCAGGATACTTACTACTTCCTTATCCTAAGATTTGAGAAGATCCATCGCAGGATACAGGATATGTAGTATTGGTATTTAGGTTCCCTCTGGTATCCTGTGTCACACCCCGACCACGTAGAACATACAAAACGTGGCGGAAAACGTCAGGGAGTGTTGTAACAGAATTAATTGTTTCATAACCATGGCATACAAAGTTGTATTTTATTTATTAAACAAGAGTGTTATATTGTCTTAAACAGGAAACAAAGAGTTCATAACATAATTAAACTAGTTTATCTTCATTTTTAGTCTCTAAGGCACAGGTCCGCCCTAGTGTCATGATCATTATCCTACGCAATAGCTCCAGAAAACACATGTGAAAATAGGTACGTCAGCATAAAAATGCCTGTGAGATACATAGGATTTGTGAAAAGAGGATTCATAACTTATGAGTTTAGAAATAGTTGTTTAACAAAAGTCAGTCATGAACCCTGTAAATTGTTTTGTTTTGTAAATCATTCGAAAAGCGATGATATGTATAAATAAGAGAATAATGTAAGGTTAAATGAATAACCAAGTAAAATGAGTCTGTATAAGATAAGTTGTTTTGTAAATCAATGTCTTGTGAAGATAAGTTGTTTATGTAAAACGTAATATGTCAAATATTGAAATGATTTAAGTGACGCTACGACATGTAATGTCATACAAACACTTATATATAGGAAGTACCAGCAGCGTATCCACCATGCTTGTATCATATTACACACGCCTCGTTACTCAAATCACTTACTGAAACCAACCACCAATGTAAATTGTTTATGTATAAATGAATTGTCATGTGTTAATGTGTAAACCATATTGAAATGTCTATGTCCAATGTAAACCACTAAATGTGTATATCAATGTCAAAATGTTTATGTTTAATGTAGATCATGTAATGTGTACCCGAAAATGTCATGTATGGTAAGCGAAATATATCAACTAAACCATATGTAAAATGCACAAAAACAAGGTATTGAAGTAAAACATTGTTTAAATCAAAGTTATGTTTTGTGGAACAAATGCATGCTATACTGATACAAACATTTATGCGGTATTGTGAAAATGCATACATCCAAGCCTTGAGACTGTGGCGATAAACCCTTAAACAAATTAAAGGTTTATCTAAGTTATGTGTATCGAATTCGGTCATTCCTTTCATCCAAACCAACCTAGGATGTCCGGAACGGGAGTTGTCAATTCCTATGGTACCACTACCTACTAACGAACGGCGTAGCTAATGTTAATGAATGTATTGTTCCATTGTAAACAACCCAAATGTCATACCAAAATGTAAACATGTGGTGAAAACGACTGTACTAAGTATGCACACAATGGGCATACATAGCATGAAATGTAATGTGAAACAATGTACTAAGTATGCACATAATGGACATACATAGCATGAAATGTAATGTAAAACAATGTACTAAGTATGCACACAATGGACATGCATAGCATGAAATGTAATGTAAAACAATGTACTAAGTATGCACACAATGGACATACATAGCATGAAATGTAATGTAAAACAATGTACTAAGTATGCACACAATGGACATACATAGCATGAACATAATGAAATCATGTACTATAAGTGTACTAATGAACATAGCAAGTATATGATGTGAAAGCAGGAAAGCACGAAAGTAACAAGTAGGCACATGTGTTTCACCCCAAAACAGTTTGGAAAACAGTAAAAGAGGGGTCTATGTACTCACTTGAGATTGCTCAGAAATCCTAAGCTAACCACCAAGCAAAGCTAGACATCACGGAATCAAACGGCACCAAATATAGGTAACTATGTTAATAAACCGGACCTATATCGGAGGATCGGATAGAATGAGGGCTCGTAAACCAAATGAGTATGGGAACTCATGTAGTATGGTTTAACAAGGCCTACATACTAAATGAAACCTAACATAAGTGTTTAAGACCCATTACGACCCGTTTAGGTAGCTTATGCTACTTTAACGCGTCGTTCGCGTGAAACGCGTTCGGACCGCCTAACTAGTCCTATGACAAGTAGAATATGCCTTAACATGCCTAATATTGTCGCCAAATCAGTTTAGATGTCAAAAGTTATGTCACATATGTTTATAATGAATTTTGGCATCAAAGGGGTATTTTGGTAATTTACCTAAGGCATATAAACTACCTATCATACAACAACTTAAACGTTGTGACCATAAGGTATAACCTCGGAAGGTTATTCCCTACCTACCATGGTCACCTAATGTATTTGGTCGGATCCTAACGATCGACCAAATGGGTCGGGTTCGAAGGTATAAGCGATTTATTAGATCGCTTACCCTTACGACCCTAGACAACGTGGTAATCAGTAGGCATAGTCACAAGGGACTATAACCATCGTGATTACAATCACGTTGCGAAGTTCAAACGAACTTCGCATTGACCATAAACTGGTCAACGCAGAAAGTCAAACAAAGTTTGACTTTCGGACTCGAAAAGCGAAAAAAGAACGAAGGAATACTCACGAAGGGTCCCCGAATGCTAATCGTGATTCAAGTAGCTCAAGTATGAAACAAAGGTCTCAACTTAGAGCTCCTCAAATCAGGATTCTAGTGGGTTTTGCAATGAAGTGGGTTGGGTATTTATAGGATTTCTCGAACCGTTAGGATCGTTTCTTGGAAACGGTGATCGAATCTTGTGCGTACACTTGTTGGAAAGTTGTGGTAACTAAAATGGCTTCTCATGAGCTGAAACATGCTCAAAAATATGCCAGATGTTGGTTCGTTTGGTCATACGATCGCGATGATCGCTTAATTACGACGGAATGCGCATAAGCGCGAAAAACGATCCAAAATGCGTGACGAATGGATTTTTCTTATGCCAAACACTAAAATAATATATTTTTGTGCTTACATAAATTTTTGGATGTCTGGATGTATTCAGAACGTCAGTTATGCGCAAAAATGCAAACTTGTGCACTTTTTGACGCTTTTAGTCCCTAAATGACCCAAAAGTTTATTTTAGCACACCGAACCCCTCAAAGCCCATTTCTAAGCTATGTAAAGGATATTTATGGTATGTTTAACTTATGGACATGTTCCGGAATGTCTGTTACAGTTCAAATTGGCATACTTTCGCAGTTTGTCAAGTTTAGTCCTTGTAAGCGAATTAACTTGTTTTTGCCATACCAAAGCCTTCAAAACTTATTTCTAAGTTATGTAAGGTTTATTTAAGGTATGTTAAGCATATGTTGATGTCCTGGAATATTTTTCGCATTAAACTGAGTACGTTTACGCATCAGTTTGCGTATAACTCTCCAGAAAGCGGTATAGAGTTTGAAATTGAGCAAAAGTCAAAACATGAAAAATGTAAAACATAACCAAACAAACATTGGGATCAAATAAAATTGTTTTATTGATAACTGAACTGTTCACAATGATTACAAGCACAGATGTTACCTCCTGACTGATGATCCTAGATTTTCCAAGGCATCTGCTTCAGCATTATCCTCTCTTGGTACCTGTTCAAGTGTAAAAACATCAAAATATCCTGCTAATTTTTTTGATAATTTTGAGATATTCGATTAACTTCTCACCTTTAACTGCATAGGTCCCATTAAAATGATTAGTAATTAATAAGGAATCAACAAATACTCATAAACTTTTAATATTCATATTCCTGGCCAACTCTAATCCTGCGATCAAAGCTTCGTATTCTTCTTCATTATTAGTGGCAGGAAATTCACACCTAATAGCCTGAGGTATTATGTCCCCCTGTGGTGATTTTAGTAGTATACCTAAACCTACACCTCTTACATTAGATGCACCATCAGTATATAATGTCCAGGATTCTGAGGTTTCTCCTAGTTGTTGTACTTCTAGGTCTACTTCATTTTGAATATCACTACTGAAATCAGCCACAAAGTCAGCTAGAGCCGGAGACTTTATAGCATTTCTAGGTTCATATACTAGATCATGGGCACTTACTTTTACCGACCATTTAGCCATTCTTCCTGACATCTCTGGTTTCCTAAGCACATTTTTAACTGGATAACGAGTTTTAACATGAATCCTATGTGTCTCAAAATAATGTCTATGCTTTGTCGATGCCATAACCAAGGCCAATATCAATTTTTCTAAATGAGAATATCTAGTTTCAGCATCTAATAAACTTTTGCTAACATAATAGACATGATATTGCTGACCTTCGTGATACTTTACCAAGACAGCGCTTACCGCATTTTGGAGTGGGGGCAGGGAAGTTTTTAGGATATATGGTGACTAAAAGGGGGACAGAAGCAAGTCCGGAACATATTAAAGCTATCTTGGATATCAAGTCACCTTCCAACATGAAAGATGTACAAAGATTAACAGGGCGAGTAGCAGCATTAAACAGGTTTATATCAAGATCCTCAGAGAAATGCAAGGAATTCTACGATATCCTGAAAAAAGAATAAGAAATTTGAATGGGGAGAGAAGCATGACGCAGCCTTGCAGGAACTGAATCAATATCTTTCAACTGCACCTCTATTGATGAAGCCCGAGGATGGTGAACCGTTATCCCTGTATCTTGCAGTATCAGGGAATGCAGTAAGTGCTGTCCTGGTAAAGGATCATGAAGGTCAGCAGTATCCTGTCTATTATGTTAGTAAAAGTTTATTAGATGCTGAAACTAGATATTCACACTTAGAAAATTGACATTGGCCCTAGTTATGGCATCGACTATGCTTAGACATTATTTTGAGACACATAGGATTCATGTTAAAACTAATTATCCTATTAAAAATGTGATTAGGAAACCTGAAATGTCGGGTAGAATGGCTAAGTGGTCAGTAAAGTTAAGTGCCTATGATCTAGTATGTGAGCCTAGAAATGCTATTAAGTCTCAGGCTCTAGCAGACTTTGTGGCTGATTTCAGTAGTGATATTCAAAATGAATAGACCTAGAAGTACAACAACTAGGAGAAACCCTAGAATCCTGGACATTATATACTGATGGTGCATCTAATGTGAGAGGTGTAGGATTGGGTATACTACTAAAATTGCCACAGGGGGACATATTATCCCAGGCTATTAGATGTGAATTTCCTGCCACTAATAATGAAGAAGAATATGAAGCTTTGATTGCAGGATTAGAGTTGGCCAGGAGTATGAATATTAAAAGTTTGCAAGTATATGTTTATTCCTTGTTAATTACTAACCATTTTAATGGATCCTATGCAGTCAAAGGTGAAACGTTAATCGAGTATCTTGAAATTCTAAAAAAATTAGCAGGATATTTCGATATTTTTACACTTGAACAGGTACAAAGAGAGGATAATGCTGAAGCAGATGCCTTGGAAAACCTGGGATCATCAGTCAGAATACCGAAAGGAACTCAAATACCAATACTACATATCATATATCCTGCAGTGGATCTTTTCAAATCTCAGGATAAGGAAGTAGCAAGTATCCAGGATCCTGATGATGACTATCCGGAGGAGGATCATAAGTCCTGGATGGCCCCAATCATGAAATATTTCAAAGAAGGACACATCCCAAAGGATGAGAATCCTAAGGCTTTCAGGATGAAGGTATCTCGATACACTATTATAAATAATGTTTTATATAAGAAGTATCTTGCAGGACCATACCTAAGGTTCTTGGAGGATCTCGAAACTCAGGAAGTACTTCAAGATATACACGATGGGGATTGTGGCAACCATACTGGGGGCAGATCGTTATTCTCAAAGGTGCTAAGAACATGATACTATTGGCCGACGATGGGGAAGGATGCTGCAGAATATGCTCGAAGATGTGATATGTGTCAAAGGCACAGTAATATACTACATCAACCTGCTAAACCACTATATCCTATTGCTTCCCCTTGGCCATTCATGAAATGGGGTATGGACATAGTGGCAAAGTTGCCAAAAGCTCAAGGAGGAAAAGTTTTTATGCTAGCAATGACAGATTATTTCTCCAAATGGGTTGAAGCTGAGGCATTTTTTCAAGTCAGAGACCAAGAAGTAGTATCCTTCATAAAGAGGAATATCCTGACTAGGTTTTGGATGCCAGTCGAGATAATTTATGACAATGGCTCTCAGTTTATCAGTAAAAAGACTACTGATTTTTGCAAGAGTTGGGGAATCAAAATGATCACATCTACTCCGGTACATACTCAAGCAAATGGACAGGCAGAATCCTCGAACAAGATAATTGTCAACAATTTAAAGAAAAGACTAGGGGCTAAGAAAGGAAGATGGGCAGAAGAGTTACCCTTTGTTTTATGGGCCGATAGGACAACAGTAAAGAGTGCAACTGGGCAAACCCCATTTTCCTTAGTATTTGGAGCAGAAGCAGTGATCCCAACAGAGATGGTGATACCTACAACGACATCCAACCTTCGGGATCCTGAGAAGAATCCTGAAGCTCTATGACAAGAGTTGGATACTGTCGATGAGACAAGGGATGCGACAAAGTTAAGGATGGTAGCATACCAACAGAGGATATCCGGAGCATATAACAAAAACCTAAGGGCTAGAAGGTTTCAAGTTGGAGATTGGGTATTAAGGAAGGCTTTTCAGAACACTACTAATCCTTTTGATGGAAAGTTGGCTCCAAAATGGGAAGGACCATATGAGATTGAATCGGAATCTAGGAAAGGAGCATACCAGCTTAAGAATATGGAAGGAGATGTATTGCCGAGATCCTGGAATGCTATACACCTCAAAGCCTATTTCAAGTGAGTTTAGAATTTAATTTCTAACTCAGAATGATATGAATTATATCTCTTTTAAATATAATTTTATTTTATTCCTTTTAAACCCAATACTAACTTAAGCATCGAAGGGGTGTTAGCCAAGCTAACACCCACTCTAGTTTAAGGTTGTTTTTTAGAATATGCTTTGGGATATAAATCCAGGATATACACTCAGGATGAATCGAAAGATTAGAGGATTGGCCCTTGTTATGGGTCATTTTCTAAGCATACATATCTTGACCTATATCCTGCTTTTTATTGTTTATTTGTGACCAGGATGCTGGACGAGGATATTGCTAACATCTTGGGCGATATCCTGACGTTGATCGAATTAATCACGTGCAGGTTAAAGACTGGGACTTGCCAACGGTCAAATGGACTTCGTCTCCTCAAGACTCGGACGTATTTGTTATGGGAGAGACGTTGAACCCGAAAGACCAGGTTTACAACGTTCGACTGAGGAATATTCGCTGGATCCCGGTTATTTAGGATAGTTTGTTACATTTGTTTTACTATAAATAGATGGGGGCGGATCAGATTAAGGCACTCAACTTTCACATTTTCAAACACTTTATCTCTAGCTCACTGCAAACACTACACACAACACTTGTATTCGAATTACATTGTAACACATAGTTGATCCGCACCACATCCTGCACTGTATCCTGATATTTGAAGCAATAGAAGAACAAGGCAGCTGCGATTGTCAGCTCCCGAGGTTTTATGCCGGTGATCTAGATTGATCAAGGGCTTTCCTCGTACATCACGTGTCAACCTTTACTTTTCTGCTCATTGTTTGATCATAGATACAGCTCTATATCTTGAACCGTATCCTGAAACTGTTTTTATAACTAACTTGGTTAAAATATTTTTCACATATAATTTTAGCACACTACCTCACTTAACTAATTTGATCACTAAATTGCTTCGGTAATTTTTGACCAAAACAATTTGGCGCCCACCGTGGGGCAAGTGGTGCTACCTTTACTAAAAATCTTTGTGAAATCGTTAATCGGTTTTCTATTTTCAAAACTTTTTGCCACATTGTTTACAATGGCCTCAAGATCAAACATGAGCTCCTCCACTATGTCTGCTGTAACCTCCGCTACTACCGGTTCGGTGCTTCCACCACCTCCTCCAAGGATGCCATTTTCTTCACAACCTCAAGATGTTATCCCTACTCGGAGTGTTCAGGGATCTGCTCCCGTTTTAGCCTCTAATGATGAAATTCTAACTTTATTTGGAAGTGTGCAGGAACAAATGAGGCAGCAACAGGAAACTAACCAAATGCTGTTAAGAGAAATACAACTCTTAAAAGCTAGCTCGAGTAGACCTGCTGAAGAAACTGTCACTCCTATACAGCCCAGGGCTTTGAACTTCAGTTCCGTAGTTTACACTGAGGATAACAGGGGGAATATCGTCCCAAGCCATTCTCAGAATCATACCCCTGAGATACCCTCTTCGGTCAGGATGTCCACTGTGAGGAGTTCAGGATATGCTTCAGGATATGGCCAAAATCCTCAGACCGGTAATGTGTCAAATAATAATGTTCTTGCTACTAACAACAATGGCTCTTTGCAGGATGCAGGTATGACGTCAACATTTACCAGGGAGCTCCAGAAATTGAAGGACATGATATCCAGTGTACCTGGAGTGGTCCAGCCAATTCCAGAAGTATCCCAAGACAGCCACAGGATATCCCGCTTTGCATATCCTATCTGTGATGCTGAAATCCCAAAAAGATTTCAGACTCCCAACATGAAGTTGTATGATGGGACTACGGATCCTGAAGAGCATATTGCCCAGTATAGGGAAAGAATGGAGATCAACCCTATCCCTCCGGAGCTCAAGGAAGCATGCTTGTGCAAGGGTTTTGGATCTACCCTGACAGGATCAGCCTTAAAATGGCTATTAAATGTTCCTCCTCACTCAATTACTTCGTTTGCTCATTTGGTTAATTTATTTAATAGTCTGTTTTCTTGCAGCCGGAGTTTTGAGAAACTAACCAGTGATCTTTACAGGATAACTCAAGGGCCTCAGGAATCCTTGAGGGATTATGTGAACAAATTCAGTCGAGAATCCTTGGATGTCCCACATCTTGATGTTGCAACGACTGTACAAGCTTTTAAGATGGGGTTACAAAAGGATTCTCAGTTTTATCAAGATCTTGTAATGAATCCCTGCAGGAATCTCGACGAAGCTCGTAACAGGGCTTTGAGATATATCCGTTTGGAAGATGACAAGAAGATGCAGGAGAGGATGAATTCTACCTCAACCTATGAATCAACTAACAAGAAATCGGAATCCTCATATAAGCCATATCGCTCCAAGCCATATGGCAGAAATGATAACAAGAAAGTGAATGCTGTTGAAGACGAGGATCCTGGAGAATATCCTGACTTATCTGAATACTGCTTTTCTGTTAATATACCTGAGTTAATGTATGCTATGCAGGGTTTAGGGGATAAGGCTAGGTGGCCTCGAAAGAACCAGCAGAAAGCTGATTGGAAGGATAAATCCAAATGGTGTGCCTTCCATGAAGACTTTGGACATATGACCGAGGATTGCATTGCTTTAAGGAAAGAAATAAGTTACCTGTTAAGCAAAGGGTATCTGAAGGACTTGCTGGGAAGAAAGAAGAATAAAGGGCAGGATCCCGAGAAGGATCCTGAACGAGCAACATCACCCCCAGCAGATGCCAAGATAATTAACTTTATTTCAGGAGGATCCGACATTTGTGGGACTTCGTATTCGGCGGCTAAGAGACATGCAAAGGAAGCTAAGAGTGAAAGGGGAGACAAACCAGTCAGGATGACTACCCTCACAACTGATAAAGTGATCACTTTTGATAGTGATGACAGGGATACTGTTCAGGATCCTCACCATGATGCTTTGGTAATAACATTATATGTGGCTAACCATTTTATACGCAGGATATTAGTGGACAACGGTAGTTCTGTCAATATAATCCAGCTGGAAACATTGAAAAGGATGAATGTATCTCCGATGGACATTACTTCGAAGTCCACTGTGCTCGTTGGTTTCAGTGGAGAAGCTAGAAATACTGTAGGAGAGATAAAGTTACCAGTATACGTTGAAGGGGTCAACTCGATACAACGCTTCTGTGTGATGGACTCCTAAAGACCCATTCCCCCTTCCTCATATCGATGCAATGGTGGATGCTACTGCTGGGCATGAAATGTTAACGTTCATGGACGCATCCTCAGGATTTCAGCAGATTCAAATGGAGCCTTCGGACCAGGAGGATACTGCTTTCATGACACCAACAGGTATTTATTGCTATACTGCTATGCCTTTCGGTTTGAAAAATGCAGGTGCAACATACGAGAGATTGGTGAACATGATGTTCAAAGATAAGCTGGGGGACACCATGGAGGTGTATATTGACGATATGGTGGTGAAATCTAAAAAGGCTGAGGATCACCTCCAGGATATCAAGGGAGCATTTGATATTCTGGATCAGTATAACATGAAGCTGAATCCTGCTAAGTGCCATTTCGGAGTAGGGGCAGGAAAGTTTCTAGGATATATGGTGACGAAAAGGGGGATAGAGGCAAGCCCGGAGCAGATTAAAGCTATCATGGATATAAAATCACCCTCGAATATGAAGGACGTTCAACGGTTAACAGGCCGAGTAGCAGCTTTGAACAGATTTATTTCAAGATCCTCGGAAAAATGCAAGGAATTCTATGATATCCTCAAGAAGAATAAGAAATTTGAATGGGGAGCAAAGCATGAAGCAGCCTTGCAGGATTTGAAGCGGTATCTCTCAACTGCACCTCTATTGATGAAACCTGAAAATGGTGAACCACTATCCCTATACCTCGCTGTATCAGGGAATGCTGTAAGTGTCGTTCTTATAAAGGACCATGAAGGTCAGCAATATCCTGTTTATTATGTTAGTAAAAGTTTGTTAGATGCTAAAACTAGGTATTCTCATTTAGAAAAATTGATATTAGCTCTAGTTATGGCATCGACAAAGCTTAGACATTATTTTGAGACACATAGGATCCATGTTAAAACAAATTATCCTGTCAAAAATGTGCTTAGGAAACCAGAGATGTCAGGCATGATGGCCAAGTGGTCAGTAAAGTTAAGTGCTTATGATTTAGTATATGAACCTAGAAATGCCATAAAGTCTCAGGCTTTAGCTGACTTTGTGGCTGATTTCAGTAGTGACATTCAGGATGAGGTAGACCTTGAAGTTCAACAGTTAGGAGAATCCTCAGGATCCTGGACATTATATACTGATGGTGCATCTAATGTAAGAGGAGTAGGACTAGGAATACTACTAAAATCGCCACAGGGGGACATCCCTGCTACTAATAATGAGGCAGAATATGAAGCTTTAATTGCAGGATTAGAGTTGGCTAAGAATATGAGTATCAAGAATTTGCAAGTATATGTTGACTCCTTGTTAATTACTAACCATTTTAATGGATCCTATGCAGTTAAGGGTGAGAAATTAATAAAATATCTCGATATTCTCAAAAAATTAGCAGGATATTTCGATGTTTTTACACTTGAACAGGTACCAAGGGAGGATAATGCTGAAGCAGATGCCTTAGCAAATTTGGGATCATCGATCAGGATACCAGAAAGGACCCAAATACCAATATTACATGTCTTATATCCTGCAACGAATCCTCAGGATAAAGAAGTAGCGGCTATTCAGGATCCTAGAGCAGAGTACCCTGAAAAGGATCCTAAATCCTGGACGGCTCCAATCGTGAGATACCTCAAGGAAGGACACATCCCCGAAAATGAAAATCCTAAGGCATTTAGGATGAAGGTATCACGATTCACTATTATAAATAATGTTTTATACAAGAAATCTCTCGCAGGACCGTATTTGAGGTGTTTGGAAGATCCTGAAGCCAAAGAAGTACTTCAGGATATACATGAAGGGGATTGTGGTAACCATACTGGGGGCAGGTCATTATTCTCAAAAGTATTAAGGACAGGATATTATTGGCCGACAATGAGAAAAGATGCCGCAAAATATGCTCGAAGATGTGATGCATGTCAAAGACATAGTAACATATTACATCAGCCTGTTGAACCGCTGTATCCTATTGTTTCCCCTTGGCCATTTATGAAGTGGGGTATGGATATAGTGGGAAAGCTTCCAAAGGCTCCAGGAGGGAACGTTTTTATGTTGGCAATGACATATTATTTCTCCAGATGGGTTGAAGCCGAGGCATTTGTCCAAGTCAGGGATCAAGAAGTAGTATCCTTAATAAAGAGAAATATCCTGACCAGATTCGGAGTACCAGTCGAGATAATCTGTGACAATGGTTCTCAGTTTATAAGCAAGAGAACTACTGACTTTTGCAAGAGTTGGGGAATCAAAATGATAACATCTACTCCGGTACATCCTCAAGCGAATGGACAAGCAGAATCCTCAAACAAGATAATTGTCAATAACTTGAAGAAGAGACTTGGAGCCAAAAAAGGAAGATGGGCAGAAGAATTACCCTTTGTTTTGTGGGCTGATAGGACAACGGTAAAGAATGCAACAGGCCAAACCCCGTTTTCCTTGGTATTTGGAGCAGAAGCAATGATTCCAACGGAAATGGCGATACCTACTGCAAGATCTATCCTACGGGATCCTGAACAGAATCCTGAAGCCTTATGTCAGGATTTGGATACTATAGATGAAAAAAGGGATGCAGCAAGGCTAAGGATGGCAGCATATCAACAAAGAATATCCAGAGCATATAACAAGAATATAAGGACTAGGAGATTTCGAGTTGGTGATTGGGTGCTAAGAAAGGCTTTTCAAAATACCACTAATCCTGCCGATGGCAAGCTAGCTCCAAAATGGGAAGGACCATATGAAGTTGAGTCAGAAGCGGGGAAAGGAGCATATAGACTCAAGAATATGGAAGGGGATATGCTATCAAGATCCTGGAATGCAATACACTTAAAGCTCTATTTCAAGTAAGAATAGAATGTAATTTCTATCTCAAGATGGTATGAATTCTATCTCTTTTAAATATGTTTGATTTGATTTGTTCTTTGAAACCCAATACTAACTTAAGCATCGGAGGGGTGTTAGCCAAGCTAACACCCACCTTAGTTTAAGGATGTTTTGCAGTATATGATCCAGGATATAGCTCCAGGATGCTCACTCAGGATACTTCGAAAGATTAGAGGATTGGCCCCCTCTCTCATGTATAAGGGATCCCGATCCCTTCACAGGTTTAAAGGTATTCACCTTTCTTCCGAATTGGGTTTAAACACCCCGCCTGGAGCGCAAGTTATTCGGGAATAGTTCAAGGTGGCGGGACCAGTCCATGTAAAAGTGGCTGACAATTTCGTTACTATTGGCTATATCCTGAATCCTAAAGGTATATGAGGATTGATCACCCTCTCTCACGAAAGGGTATTTTCATACTCTCTAAGGTTTAAAGGTTTTCACCTTTCTAAGTCTTGGAGTTTATACACTCCCGCCTGTAGCGCACGAAAATTTGGGATTTTTCCCCAGGATACAAGGGATTCATCCCGAATATATTTTTTGGGTTTTACCCTGTAACATGAAGAATTGTCTACACAATGGGAACTAATATCCAAAGGATTTCTAAGTATTTAAAGGCATTGTACACAGGGGACATTCCCACTGAAGCAATGGTGTAAAGCTCAAAGGATAAGGATCGGACCTAATACACTAAGTGTCTCAGACAGGGGACATCTTCATTGGAAGAGTTGCAAAGGGATTGAAGTTTGAGAATAGGGTTGTACCCTATTCCTGGTATGATCTTTCCTTTGTAAACGTTATACTATGTTTGACAAAAGGTCAAACATCCTGATTAGGATAAATTCTCGGGATATATTCTCAGAATATATTTTCAAAATACTTCTCAGGATATTTGATTAGAATATTTTGAAACTGATACTAGTTTGCATCTTTGATCATTCAAGTATTATCAAAACAGGTTTTGGAAAAGTGGACTGTCTTTCACTCTTTAAAAAGCTTTCTACAAAGTTGAACAAATTTTTAGAAGTCCTATCTAATAAAAGTTTTCATAGTATATCTCTGAGCATATTGATCAGAATATTTTTGGAAGACAGTTGTACAAAATTTTGCAAAGCTAAAATATACATTAAGGAATGCATAACGAAAATTAAGAGGCAACAACAAATAAGTCAAAAGCAAGTTATATTATTAACATGTCAAAAGTTGTGTTTTTGGTTTCACCTCAAGCCGAGGCCCATCCGCCAAAAGCACGATTAGTTTTTACCATATCTACGTAATGGTTGAAGGTTTTATCTCAAAACGAAACCTGTCCACCTTCAACCGTTACGACATTCAAAATAGGTTATACTAACTGATGACCAAGGGCTTCATCCTGAAAACCCAGGACCCATCCACCTTTGGTCATCATATTGTTCTAATGCAGGAAATATAAATTGTTCAAAAACAGGAAAAGTAAATTGTTTACACAATCACAACCATGAAATTTAAAAAGTGGGCTTCGGCCTTCGCACATATATCCATCATCGCCCACTTCGCCGCCTAAGAAGCGGCACCTTCTTGATCAGCAACCTCTTTCCCAGCATTTGCACCAGCATCAGCCTCAGGATTCTTCTCGGCATCATCACCAGCATTGGCCACTTCCTCTGCCGCCTTAGAAGGCTCTTCACCAGCATGCTTTGCAGGATGAGCGACGGGATGACCTCCAAGATCCTGTAGTTTCACTTCCCAAGCCTTTACATTCCAGGAGGGGCATTCGAAGCCCAAATCCCTGGCCTCGTAAGCCATCCTTAACCTGGCTTGGAGAAGAGAGATGACCACGGATGCTTTGAGACTGTCCCGATATGAACTCATATCCTGCTGGTATTGTAGAAGGGCGGCATCTAGTTTGGCTTGAGCATCCTCATTGGCTTTGTGGATGGCAGCTTGGTGTTCCTGGGTCATTGCCTTGTATTTGTCCTCATAATGCTGGGACTTGGCAGCTGCAATTGTTCCTTGATCAGCTATGGTGGCTTCAGCTTTTTCGAGCCTGGTCTCCAGCATCTTATTAAGCCCGCAGGCGTCTTCATACAGATGCATGAGACGTTCCAAGCCCTGCAGTTAAAGATACAGGAATGAAGTAGCTTCATTAAACCCATGATTCTCAAGAGAGAATGTCTCAGAGGCGGCTGGAGAATCCATTTCTTTCCTCTTCCGGGAACTAGAGGCCCGGGTCCTGGATGCCGGAGGAGCTTTAGTAGTCTTTGAAGTGGTGGGCTTCGGTGTGGCAGATGGCTTCGGCTTAGGTTCTTGTTTGACAGGTACAAGGCTGGAGTAGCTATCCAACTCGTCAAGTTGGAAGCCTTCGAGGTTAATAACTGGCACTACATAAGGGAAGATGTTTTAGGCTTATTATACCTCTAAAAATAATAATCAATTTAATATAAAGATAATTCCTGAAAATATGCTTACCAGACATGTTGGAGCTTGATCCTTGACTTGAGCTTGTGAGTAGCAGGTTAAAGGTTCTTTCACCCTCTGGAAGCTTGTAGATCTCTTTTATTCTTCCTTCTGATTCAGCACTAGGGGGAGCTAGTTCCTTGAAGTTTGCTGCAAGAAAGAAAATAAACACATCAGGATATTGGTTCAGGATGGAGGTTCGGGATATGATTGGGGATATTCCTAAAACCCTAAATCCTACCAGAAGTCAACCATCTTTTAGGAAGGTCAAAACCCTTATCAATGGAGTCTCTTTTCACAAAAAAGAATTTTCTTGTCCACTTATCCTCGTTCTTGGTAGCTTTGAGGATGAGAGGATCTTTGGAAATAGAGAATAGAAGGAATCGGCTGGAACCATGAGATCTTAAGCGATAAGCCTTTGGCAAATCCTCGATACACAGGTCGGGCATATGGCGAGCCTTAATTCCTTCCAAGGTGACTAATATGCGCCAAACCATGGGCATGATTTGGGCAAAGCTCAGGCCAGTAAGTTCGAAGAAACGAGAAATAAAAGGTGAAAACGGGTATTGAAGTCCTATGGAGAAAGGGTAGGCAAAGAAGCAGACCCATTCGTCGGAACAAAAATCCGATCGGACCTCTCGGTTGAATGGACGGAAGATTGTCCCGGCAGGAAAAGCACCGGAAGCTCTCAAAGCCGTGATCTCTGCATTGTCGAAAGCGCAGACCTCCTTTTCAAGATTTTTGAGGAGATTCTGCTGGGTGAAGGTCTCGGCAGCCATTACGAATAAGGCAAGAAAAATTGACAGAAAGTGAATGAGAAATGGGGAATTACCTGGAGACTCTGTTGGAAATATCTGCTTTTCAAACAAGAAGAGAGAAGATATAGGGGCATTGTGGATCTCCATTGAGCTAAAAGCGCGTTGGAGGTTATGATGTGATCTTGACCGTCGCTTCGTTTTAAGTGCCTTGAATTACGGGATAAAACTTTTAAAATATATCTGTTGGATTGGTATACCAACCGATATATTTGGGGACAATTGTTATGGGTCATTTTCTAAGCATACATATCTTGACCAATATCCTGCTTTTTATTGTTTATTTTTTACCAGGATGCTGGACGAGGATATTGCTAACATCTTGGGCGATATCCTGAGGTTGATCGAATTAATCACGTGCAGGTTAAAGACTGGGACTTGCCAACGGTCAAATGGACTTCGTCTCCTCAAGACTCGGACGTATTTGTTATGGGAGACACGTTGAACCCGAAAGACCAGGTTTACAACGTTCGACTGAGGAATATTCGCTGGATCCCAGTTATTTAGGATAGTTTGTTACATTTGTTTTACTATAAATAGATGGGGGCGGATCAGATTAAGGCACTCAACTTTCACATTTTCAAACACTTTCTCTCTAGCTCACTACAAACACTACACACAACACTTGTATTCTAATTACATTGTAACACATAGTTGATCCGCACCACATCCTACACTGTATCCTGATATTTGAAGCAATAGAAGAACAAGGCAGCTGCGATTGTCAGCTCCCGAGGTTTTATGCCGGCGATCTAGATTGATCAAGGGTTTTCCTCGTACATCACGTGTCAACCTTTACTTTTCTGCTCATTGTTTGATCATAGATACAGCTCTATATCTTGAGCCGTATCCTTAAACTGTTTTTATAACTAACTTGGTTAACATATTTTTCACACATAATTTTAGCACGCTACCTCACTTAACTAATTTGATCACTAAATTGCTTCGGTAATTTTTGACCAAAACAGCCCCCTCTCTCACGATTAAGGGATTCTAATCCCTTCAAAGGTTTAAAGGTATTCACCTTTCTCTCGAATTGGGTTTAAACACCCCGCCTGGAGCGCAAGTTATCTAGGAATAGTTCAAGATAGCGGGACCAGTCCAAGTAAAAGTGGCTGACAATTTCGTTATTGTTGGCTATATCCTGGATCCTAAAGGTATATGAGGATTGATCACCCTCTCTCACGAAAGGGTATTTTCATACTCTCTAAGGTTTAAAGGTTTTCACCTTTCTAATTCTTGGAGTTTATACACCCCCGCCTGTAGCGCATGAAAATTTGGGATTATCCCCAGTATACTTAGGGTTTATCCCCAGAATATTGAGAGTCTATCTCCAGAATATTTAGGGTTTATCCCCTGTAGTATTAAAGTTATATACAAGTATAACATCAGTTGTGATCAGGTTGATGCACAAAAATTCCTGAGTATTTAAAAATTACATGCACAGGGGATATCCCTCGAAAGACATTGTGAAAAGCTTAAAGGATCAAGTTTGGACTTGGTTTACTAGGTCTCCCAGACTGGGGACATCTTCGATGGTTATAAGAGGATTGAAGTTTAAGGCTTGAGATATATTCTATTTCTGGTATGATCTCTCCTTTTTGTTCTTTGGAAGCCTTATTCAAATTATCTAAGTTTTGAAACCATGTTTGACAAAACTCTTGATGGAATATTTATGAGTATCCTGACAAGGATATATTCTCAAGATATTTGGTCAGAATATTTGAAATATTATACAAGGACTAAAAATTGAAACTACATTCAAATCAAACAACACATAACAAGATTTGCAAAGTAAAAGTGGATAACAATGGATAAGGCCAAAAGAGGTTAGTTTATTAACATTGCAAAAGGTTGTGTTTCTGGCTTCATCTCAAACCGAGATCCATCCACCAGAAACACAATTGGTCTTAACCATATTTACTTAACAATTGAAGGCTTCATCTTGAAACTCAAGATCCCTCCACCTTCAATTGTTAAACTGTTCAAAATAAAGCATACTAATAATTGATGACCAAGGGCTTCATCCTGAAACTCAGGATGCCTCCACCTTTGGCCATCAAATTGTTCTTAAAGTGCAGGAAAGTAAATTGTTTAACAGACAGGAAATTAAATTGATTGATAACTACCACAACCATAGAGATTAAAAAGTGGGCTCCGGCCTCGGCATCAACATCCATCATCGCCCACTTTGCTGCCTTCAAGCAGCACTACCTCCTTCAACCATCACGTCTTCACCAACACCAGGTCCAGGATCAGCCCCAGCATCTTTATCAACATCACCACGAGCATCAGCCACCTTTTCAACCGCCTTGGAAGGCTATTCAACCGCGGGTTTAGCAGGATGTTCCACAGTATTACCGCCGAGATCTATTAGCTTTGCCTCCCAAGCTTCAACATTTCAAGAAGGGTATTCAAAACCCATGGCCTTGGCTTCATAAGCCATTTTTAGCCTAGCCTGGAGGAGGGAGATGACGACTGAGCTCTTGAGGCCTTCCCTATAGGAGGCCATATCCTGCTCGTGCTGGACCTGAATGGCGTCAAGCTTTACCTGAGCTTCACGGGCAACCTTCTTCATAGCAGCTTGATGCTCCTGGGTCATTGCCTTGAATTTGTCTTCATAGTGCTGGGATTTGGCGGTGGAAATCATTCCTTGATCGGTGATGGTGACTTTCTTCAATTTGACCTCCAGCATTTTGTTGAGCCCGCGGGATTCCTCATATAAATGCATCAGACGCTCAAGGCCCTACAACAAAAGAACAGGTATTAGTTTGTATAAACTGATCAGGATATTAGTTCAACATGCATATGCAGGATACAAGACTTATACCTGGTTGAGAAAAGAAGTCATGAAGCCGCTGGCTTCAATGAATCCAGGATTCTCGTAAGGAAACGTCTCAGAAGTGGTAGGAGAATCAGTTTCCTTCCTCTTTCGGGCACTGGAAGCACGGGTCTTGGTAGCCAGAGAAGGCTTGGGGATAGAAGTAGCTTTTGACCCGGTGGGCTTGGATGAAGTGGTCGATTTGGGGCTTGGCTCCTTCTTAACTTAGACAGGACCAGAGTAACTGTCCAATTCCTCGAGATCGAAAACTTCGGGGGTTTTGACTGGTGCTGAACAAAGGGAGAAACGCTAAACTCTTTTTTACTCTTTCATTATATAAAATAATCAAACACATGCATAATTAAATAACCCTTACCAGACATGTCGGATGAAGAATATTGACTGGAACTTGGAAGGTGTGTGGAAAAGCTTCTGTCACTTTCCGGTAACCGGTAGACCGCTTGGATTCTTCCTTCGGATTCTTCGGTAGGGGGAGCTAGCTCTCTGAAATTTGCTGCATGATAAATAATAGAATGTCAGTACATGATATAGGCTCAAGATACATTTGGGATATTCCTAGAACCCTAAACCCTACCGGTGGTTAACCATTTAACCGTAAGACTCTTACCCTCGGTGATGGAATCTCGTCTGACAAATAAAAACTTTCTTTGCCATCCGTCCTCATTTTTGGTCGCCTTGAGGATGAGGGGGTTACTGGATGTGGAAAAAAGTAAAAATTGGCTAGAACCGTGAGACCGAAGACGATAAGCGATTGGGATATCTTCAATGCAAAGGTCAGGAACATGAAGGGCCTTGATCTAATTAAGAACGATCAACACCCTCCAACCATAGGCATCGTTTGAGAAAATCGAAGGCCGGTTTTTCGAAAGAACTGCATCATAAATTCAGGGAAGGGGTACCAAAGGCCTAGAGAAAAGGGATATGCCGGAAAATAGATCCATTCTCCGGACGATACATCTGATCGTATTGTCCGGTCAAACGGCCTGATGATTGGCTTATCAGGGAAGGCGCCGGAGGCTCCCAACGCTGCGATGTCCGCATTATCGAAGGCACAGATCTCCTTCTCGGGATTCTTGAGAAGATTCTGTTGGGCAAAGGTCTCGCTCGATTCACCAGTGTAGGAACGAGTTCTAGTAGCCATTGAGAGAGAAACGAGGAAAGTTACAAGAGAAAAAGAAGAGATAAGTGATTACCTTGAAATTATGTTGAAGATGCTTGATTTTCAAACAAGAAGAGAGAAGATATAGCGGCTTCATAGATAACCATCGAGTGATTATCGCATGGGAAGTTGCATACTGTCACCTCAAGTGTCCAATTATCATAATTGCCTCGATCCAAGTGATAAACTCTAAGATATATCCGTTTGAATTTGGAATTCTAACATATATATTTTGGGGATAATTGTTATGGGTGGTTTTCCGAACATATATCCTGAATTATATTCTGGTTCTATTACTTTTGACTATGATCAGGATACCGGATCAGGATATTGATAACATCCTGATGCAGTATCCTGGTAATGACTAATTATTCACGTGCAGATTAGCATGGCAAGACCTATAGCGTTCAAATGGACTGCTTCTCCTAAAGACTCTGACTAAGCTGTTGAGAAGAGAACATTGAAGCCGCAAAGAAGGGGTCTCCAACGTTCAAAGGGGAATATTCGAAGCATCCCCCATTTTTAGGATAATTTGTTATTTCTTTTACCGTATAAAGGAGTGATCGGATCGATAAGACACACATTTTTTACACGCACTTCTGCTCTCTACTAACAGTAGTTACTCGAAAACACCAACACTTACACTCGAATCTCATTGTAACACTTAGTTGATCCGCATCATATCCTGCACTGTATCCTGGAGTTTGAAGTAATAAGAAGAACAAGGCAGCTGCGATTGTCAGCTCCCGAGGTTTTGTGCCGGAGATCTAGATTGATCAAGGGCTTTCCTCGTATATCTCGTGTCACCCTTTACTTTATTGCTCATTGTTTGATTATTGATATAGCTCGATATCCTGAGCTATATTGATCATTGTTTGATTATTGATATAGCTTGATATAGCTCAGAATATTTTCAACTCACATTGTTAGCACACTACATCACTTAACTAATTTGATCACTAAATTGCTTCGGTAATTTTTGACCAAAACAATGATCAAGTAGTATAACCACAGAGAGTTATCCTACATATAATTATGATCATAATGCAACTCAGAATCAGTAGCTAAGTTTGCTAATTCGGGTCAGAATCAAAAGTTAAACTTCTTGACTTTCGGTTGCGAACCGAGGTATAATTTGGAAATGACTGGCTGAACATGCTTAGACATGTTCTAATATTATTTACCAACTAATTTGGTGTCAAAAACATGTGTTTAAGCATTTACAAGTTCATTTTATAAGTTTTTCAAAAACTGCGTTTTTTACTTTTTATTGAACATAACATTGACCCGTCATTTAACCAACTTAACGTGATATACAAGAGGTGCCCTTTTAAGGGAATAACACCTACCTTATTACAATCGCGTAGCCACGTTCGATTCGAAAAATGGCTGGACCATAATGGTCTTAACCGAAAGTCAAAGCAAAAGTTAATTTGCTTGACTTTATGCTAAATACTTAGCCTATAAAAATGAAATAACTAGGAAGGAATACTTACTTGTATTCCAGAAGAAAGTTGAAGTTAAGATGGGGGCCTTTATAGATCAGAAGCCACCCCAAGAGTGTAGAGAGGAAATATGAAAGAAATGAGTCGGGTTTTTAGGATCCGATTTGACAGATGTTACAATGTTTTTCATTAATTCATATTTAATAATAAGGGTAAAATAGACATTTCATATTTTGTTTACTGAAAAAATTAACGCCATCCACCATCAAGGTCCACTTTAGTTATAAATTACCAACCATTTGGACCAACTGTGTAATTATTAAACTATAAGGAGCAAAAGTATAGTATCTACAAAGCACCAGGCCCAGCCGTGCAATTGATCCTACTTAGCCCTACTATAGTTATTAAATTTTTTAGTCCCTAACAAACATCCTGGTGGTCTGTTGTATCCCCTCAATTTAAAATGCGGTTAATCTTGTAAGATACAAGTATATGTGGTTAATATGATTAGACTAGGATTAAGAGTCGTTTAAGAAAAGAACAATTAATTCTGTTACTTAATTGTCAAATACATGTATTATAATAATAAATAGAATGTTAAATTATTACAAATTATAAATAACTAGTGGGATTCGCTGGCACTATACGGCAAAAAGTCAGTCGTTATCGGTTTAGTTCATTAATCGTATGGTATACGGGTAATGGGTGTAGTTTATGACACAAAAAAAATATTCTTATAATAACTTGGTTTGTTAAGATAGATGCACTCGTATATTATATTTTACGATACAAAAAAGTCACTAAGCTTTCATTGCACAAAAGTTTTCCGAAGCAATCTAAAGATAAAGTCGTGTTTTACATCGATCAAAAATCATAAAAAAGAATAAAAACCAACACCGAACCCGATGTTCAATCAGTATCGGTTTCGTCCGTCATGAAATTATTACCATACCAACACTCAAATAAAACTACGAAACAAGAAAATACTCTAATTCGAATATAACTCTGTTTTCAACAAAATTAATATCAGGATGTAAAGGAAAAATTAAAAAAACACGATTGTGTTATTCTGTCTCTTAAAAAATTTAACCAACAAAAATTTATAGAAGAAAAATAAAATTTGCAAAATTTCAATCGATTAAAAGTGTATATCATATATAGTATAGGGAGTGAAAATACAAAATGTTAGATGTTTTATGAGTTTGTAATTGTATTATTTGTATATAACCATTAAACTAATAGAATATTCACAAATATATAAACATATTATAGTATTCGCTCGCT